>JAQGCY010000069.1:0-32188 GCA_034700645.1 Xenylla mediterranea | reverse complement strand
TCTAAATGCAAATCACTTTTATTCAATGGTTTATCAAGAGCAAAGCCACTTGGTTCTCCCATTTGTAATGGCTGGTTATCCATTAATATCAGTGGGCACGAAGTAGAGATGATGGGCTGCGATACCCTGGTTCCCTTCATAATTAATTTTCATTGGATTCACTATTCAATTCTTTTGTTAAAAATTAGTCACAATTTAACATGACATGGATTTTAAAACTATTTTCTATTCTTTACAGAAATGATGAATAGGTTTCAAAGTTTAAAGTCAAGAATAGCAGTGCAAGTTGAAGTAGTCAATCAAATACAATATAACGATATTAATTTTACAAAAATCATATTCTAAATTCAAGTCATTGTGAAATGAAATCTTCAGGCAAAGAAGCCAGCCCAGAAAATTCGGAAAAGTAAAAATACTACTGCATACCTTGTACTTTCTTAAAGTTCTGGATCTTGGTATAGCCTAATTTGACTTTTAAAAAGTTCTTTTTTATTATTATACTCTAGTTTTCATTTTAATAGGAAGAACCATCAACCAACAGAAAAAATTCTTTTGTAGAAAGACAGACTTAAGTGTCAAATCTCTGATTTACATTAATTATGTATTCTTCTTTTGTAGTTTAACTTATTCAAAGTTTAAGCTCTTTTTTAGTTCTTATTTATTTGACTGACATTCATTGTGTGGATCACCTCATCCTGAGATTTTGAGTTAACTTTAAAACCTTGTAATATTTATTTTCTTTCTGTACCAAATTAGGGTAATAAGGTAGGATTTTATTTAATGTTTTGAGGTTTATAGGATAATAACGTTAGAAAATACTTTAAATAAAAGTGAATTAGCCTGATTCTGATTTAGTTCTTTATTTTTATTATTGTATTTTGTAATTAGATACTCTGGATCAATTTTATTTTTATGTATACAATTAAATAAATGGAATAAAGTCATTCTCTTCATTTTATTAGTTTAGACAGGAAAAATCAAGCGAAATATACACACATTAAGTCTTAATAGTTTGACACAAGAGAAAGAAAATGATCAAAATTGGACACTAATAGTGGCCATTGTCATAGACCAAAGTTATACTCATCATTTCGATTAAATGATTTTGTTTAAAATAGTAGAAATGGAAATAGGTATTTGACTTGAGCTCGATTTAAATTCCAGAACTTTGACCTAATTTAATACTATTTATTTGAGTCAAGTAGTTCAAGAACATGACTGGTGCGTGAGTTCGAATTCCAATTCTCTTCGAAATTTGGTGAATTTAATTTATTTATGCTTAATTTACTTCATCATTCCATTATTCCCATTTAAAGGTTTATGAAATTTTGAAAACGAATGAAGAATACTGCGTACGTTAATGTTGTATAAGACTATTACAATAATATTAGCAAAAACGTATTACAGATAAATTAACATTGAATAATTTAACCAGCCGAAAAATCCAATTTCTTTGTCAAAAACAAAGTTGAACTGTAGGTTCTGGTTAAATACTAAATTATTTAATGTTGACGAACGAAAGTACAAAGGAACCAAAGCTACTCTTTGAAGTATAAATAGTCTATTTTTTTTAAAATAAGTATCGTATCAACCAATTCCAAATTTCTATAATCAAAACTAATCATGACGCCATTCTCCACTTACTGTTGAGTTAATTAGACAAAATATTTATTGAGGTTAACCTTCAGACTTTTTTGAACTATCTTAAACACTTATAATAAACGCAAAATCATATAATCATTTTCGTGAAACCGTAGCCGGTTGTAGGCTACTTTATTATTAAAAATGCAGGTTTCCATCAAATTTTTCGAGAATTAAGTGAGCAATTAAGCTTATTTCCACAAAAACATAGAGCCATATCCAACGCCGTGTACTGAAAATTGTACTATTTACTCTCCAGCCACTCATACGTATGAACTAATTTATTGTTGACGGTATTGATGTAATTTATGTAGAACAAATTGAATGGTATTTTTGGATTTGTTTGACTGGAAAATAAAATTCTAAAATAAATAAAATAAATTCTAGAATAAACCTCATGAGAGAAATTTAAGAGTTCATAAAAATGTATACTTGTAAATATATTTCATACTTTATGTCATGTCATCCAAATTTTAATGCAAATTATTAAAATTTACGACTTTTCCAGGAAAGAATTTATATATACAACTTCTCTTGTGAGATGTGTTTCATTTTTAGGGTATGAATATGGTTCTAAATGAGGCAATTCGTTGTCAAACTCCGTTAAAACTTAAAATTTAAAAGAAATTTTGAATGAATTGATTTGTTCCACTCCATACAGTTGCACACAAATGTAAAAACTATTTTGGAAAGATTAGCAAGAAATTTTATGTGAAGACGAAGAGTTTTAGTGCGTACTTATTGTTTGCTTAAATAAATCTAAATGAAGTTTTCTCCGGCTGTTGATAATGCATCTTATTTCTATTTTCGTTTCTAAAATATAAATACATTTAAAGTTTTTGGTATGTTAAATATATGCACATATATGGTAAACCTTAACATCACTTGGAAATTATTATGCAATAAAATGCATTCATCTAACTTAGACTTAGTTATACTACAGGTCATAACCGTATTTTACGACTTCAACTCTTTTCAAATGTGAAATTAACTTCACTTTAAGATTTCGAACATTCAACAATTATTCTTGGGTTCTTTATTGCATTTTGGGTATTAATAAAATATCAATTTATTATCAACGGTCAAAGAAATCTTTAATGCATTTACTTCGTTATTTAAATGTTTAATGTATCATTATTGTGCATTGTCATCAATATACATTTTGACCTTTTTGAAAGTTTAATTTATTATTTATCATCCTCCTCAAATCATTGGTTTTAATTTCTCCTCCACTATTGCGACGCTTCAGGCGTTTAGGAATTCATATAAAAGTATTGTGAGAAACTTCAAATTTAATTTTATCCATTACTTTCTTTTGAAGAATTTTGAATTTGAATGAAGTGAATTATGATTGATTAGAAAACAGATTCTGTTTTCCTGACACGACGGTTAAAATGAGCTTCTTCATTTTATAGTATATTATTAACGAAACAGAAAAAATTCTTTTGTCATCTGCAATATCTCTGTCTATATAAGAAGAATTGAAATACATTAGTGATATCCTGATATCCAGCAGTTACACTCAAATTAATTTAATTTTCATTTCAAAGTTCTATGTATTATTATTAATTTATGTACAATTGAAATTTGAAAACGTGCTGTATCCATCCAAAGATCCGGACTTTTTTTTTAAGCAAATGAAAAATTGTCGTGAAGTTTATAATGCTTCTGGGGAATAGGAATGGAATTGCTTATAATTATTTCGTGTCCATGCTTTTTCCGAGATATTATTTAAAAAAAATAAAAATGTGTATATATTTGTATCTCTTCAAATTCAAAATTCAAATGCGACTGAGGCATCATGGGGAGTTAAGAGTTGAGGAGAGGAAGCAAATAAATTTCTGGTTGGAGTTCGTCTTCCCATGATTTTCGACAAGAAATTTTAGTCAAAAACTTCTGTTCAAAATTTCTTAGATTCTGAGCAAAACATATAGTTTAACACGTACACAATTTCATTGTGGATGCTTGACATCGTTGACATTTTCCAAAGTACTTGGTTTAGTATAATTATATTGTAATATGAGAGTTTAATTGGAACAAGATGAAACCATTCTTAAATGGTATGATTTGCTGGGTCATAGTCATACGAATAGTTTAAACGAAAAATTTGAAGAGATACAATGTGCTTTATGCTAGATATGATGAGCCTGGGGATGGGGAATTAATGTATCCAAGAACATCGACTTGTCTTATCCTTAGACTTAAAGCGAAGTTAAGTTATACGATGTAAGCAGTCTTCATTTATTTCGACCTCGAAAAGCAAGAAAACTTTAGTCATTAGAGTGAAGTTACTCTCTTGGGAATTAGGATTCAGTTGTGCTGGCCTTAGGCTTTGCCTGTTCCCACGTTCCAGGATTATTCTATGAGTCTAAATATGCCTTCAAACATTGGAGAGTGGAACGCCAGTCCAAAATCCAAAAAGTATCTTCTATGCAATGAGCAAAGATTCTAGGCTTAGGTTCATTGCTTGAAGTAATTGCAACACATTTGTTCTAAATAAAGTTGCATTTTTACAAATTTTAATCGACGAGCACAATTGTCAATCTGAATGTATTGCAGTCAAAAGAAAAATCTCATGCCAAAAAATCCAGTTCCAGATAATGAAAGTTGCAAGATATTTGGTTTCAATACCATAACATAACATACCACGAAAATTTCCTCATTGAAATTCAGTGCAGTTCTTTTAAAGATACTAGGCGAAAAAGAACGTATAAAGCCTAATCCATTCAAGTTTCTTATTCTGTTCTGATATTCTGAACAAAGCCAACAAAGAAGAACTTCGATTCACATTTTTCTAAAAATGTGCTTTCATGCATGTGTACCTTTTACAAATGTATGATTTTATTCATGTATTGATTTCAAATTCTTATGATTGTTATGTGTAACATATTTGTTAAAGTTGGTTGGTTGGAGATATTTTTTCCTTTTTCTTTCCATGTTGATGCATTATTTTATTTTGCTATGTAATGCTTGAATGAAACGAAGAGATATAAAAATTGTTAGGATTAAGAAACATGTTGATTTCATGAGAAATTCGCCCAATTCAATATCTACAGATAACTTTTCTTTATAACAATATACAATACATAGTAAGGGTGCAACTAAGATAAAAAAAACAGGTAGCATTAAAAATTGAGATGATTTGGCATGTTTTATGTTTTTGCACTTGAAATGAAAACGAGTAAAAAATCGATTCTGCAAAGGTTTAGGGTTTAGTTAAATTAAAATTTTACAATCTTAATCTTCATTTTAGCCTGTCTTATTAATACGTCGCTTTCGATCTTACCTTTACAGTACTCTCTAGAAAGCTTGTTATTTTATTAGCCTTTTAATTAATTAAATATTTCAATTAAAATGTAGACAGGAACAGACTACATGTTGCAACTAGCTAAAATAATTTTAATCTCATGAAGCTGACTCAGCGTCTCTTGTCCAACTAGTCCAACCATTTAGTCACAACTCCTAGAAAATCTGTTCAATTAATTTCAAGCCAGTTTAAAACTACCTTGAATTCAATGTTCGCTGTGGTATAAAATTCAAATTAACCCAAATTTATCTTGTTAGAAAATATGTAGTTCTTGTAAAAGTAAAATGAACTTTCCTTTATTACTAAGCTAAAGCTACCAAGCAATTTTTCTGGTCTAGTTTTAATTCATACCAATCCCATTCGTGTTCATGGACCTTCATGATGTTCATGATTTAAGTTAAAGGCTAAAAATTGGACCAACCAACAACCGTTTAACAAAAAGCCTTTCAGTAATCGCGTATACAACTTATAATATTCTCAACTATACATGTGTACAAGGTTAATTTTGAATTTTCATTTATCAGCTCAAAATTTTTTTTAAAAGTGCTGGTTGCTCAATGATTAAGCTTTTGCCGTATTTGAGTCAAGTGGAGAAATGATATTGCGAAAATGAAGACGCTGCAAATAAATACAAACCATCAACAACAACGTTGAAGATTTTTTCTTATTAACTTGGCTGAACCCATTCATCTCTTAATGGAATATTTTTCTTTGTCCTTTTTCCTTTGCAAAAAAAATAAACTTGTGCAAAAGGATAAAAAATAACAAATGGAATAGTAAGAAAAGAAAAGAGTGATCGAATTCAATAGAAATCATAGTTTTATTCCTTGAAGCAATTCTTTTTATATGTGTTATAAGAATAATAATAATATTTTGATACAAAACATTATGTGCTTTATTGCTTTGTAAGTGTTTTACTATGTAGTCTTTGGGGTTAGTATGGTATGTTTAAGTGTTGGAATCTCAATCCCAAGTCGTTTGTACTTTTTTAAATAGAGATTTCATATGAAGTAAACCTCTTCTGCTATAGCTTCCATTACCATCAGTCAAAATCCAATTCAACCATTCGGAACCGAAACTAACTTCGATCTAATTCAACAGAGTTATTAAAACGTTCTTTGAAATTGAATGAAGGATTTTGTGCCCAAATATTTTGTATTTCTAATGAAAGACTCTCTTTTTGCACAAAGTTAAATTTTCATACTTTTATTCATCGGAATGGTTAAAAATCAAAAATATGAATACATCAATCTATTGATTAGAGTTATTAGAGTAGAGAAAAATCTAAATGCATTAGGGCTTAATGAGAATGGAAATGGTTAAATAAAATACTTTATTTGAATTGAGGGGAACCCTGAAGAGAAAATCACGTCAAGTTATTTTGCTCGATCTGAACTAGTGAAATTGTTTATATTTTGTTGAAATCTTAAATTAATTCTTTCATATTTTGTAAGACTTTTAACGAGAAAATGTGAATAAGCTTCTAATATATAATATAAAGAAATAGGATTATAGATAGAAAGAAAAAAGTTTCGACGAAGTCACAGTCAGCCTCATTTTCAAAATCTGGTTTTCTATTCTATTTCTTTCATGCCTGTGCCAAACCAAAAATTGAATATATTTTTTGATCAAGTTTATACTAATATGATTATAGGATTCTAAAATACTGAAAAAAAATCTTTAATAATATAAAAATAATCTTAACCAAAAAGTTACTTGGAAAGTTTCAGGAAAAATGAGCTCTTTCATTTTCATCTTTAATATGCCAGTCATACTTTAATCAAGTTACTTTTATGTAGAAATGTATTTTGACTCTCAGTTCAAGAACTTCATTTTCCGGATGGTATGTGAAAATCGAATTCTTTATCTCCATATTTACGTCTACTACTTTACACATCACACGTCTTCAAAGGTAATCCATAACGAAAGCTAATCTGTCAATTGATTAAGTAGACCTCAAACTTTTCCTTTCCTTTCATGAAAACTAATTAAAGTTGAACCTATCAATCTTTTTTTTTAACCCACATAAAACCGTCAAATAGAATTAAAAAACAGGACGCAATATCATACATACAGTTGAATCAATAAAGTTTTGCAAATATTTTATTCATATTCATATAATAGATAATGGAATCAATAAATTAAGTAATTTTAATATTAATTAGGTTTTAGAAATATTGGAAATTGGTTTTAATTTAGAAAGAATTTAAGTTAATGAGTTACACTGGATTTGGTTTTCTATGTCAATCGATTTATCGAGCTACATACGTTAGACGTAGTTATTATAGTTCTAAGTATTAATTAACTTTCAGTCTATATTGTCTTAAAAGTTTTTGGGAACATATTAATACTTATACTAATACTACTGAACAAAAAGTAGCAGACTGAATTTTGAATTTCCAAAAGTTTTAGAGAGAAACTTTGACTATAAAGCAACGTGTAAAAATTCCTATATTTCTATTCTCAAGGATTAGAATGTCCTTGTACTTAGAAGCATTAACTTCGGCTCACTTCCAGCACTTTTGATTTCAAATTGGCAAATTTATACTTGTTAAGTGTTTCATTGCTAATTGATCTCAATTGACAATTAAGTAATTTTTCTAAACTTCTTAAACTAAATATGTGGTAGCATTTGGACTTCCAGCACTACTGTTCTCATTACTTAAATTTTTAGTCTTCTGTTGTTTATTACTTTGTTTTGATATATTCGTACCATTGACACTGCTTTCCCTTGTAATAGAAGAAGGCAGTTGATGTGGCGAAACGGATTGCCAATTTGGCTTTGGAATTTTTGGAGCAGGTGAATAAGTGTAACCATTTGGTAGTTGAATGTTACATGATTGACTAGTAGGTGGGTCAAGTGTTGAGTAAACATGTTCACTTTCATAATTTAAATAACTTTCACCAACACCAGCAGGATTTACATGTATATTTCGTTTAGGAAAACTTGCAATTGGAATTGGTGAATTATGATTGGGCTGAAAAAGAAAGGTTGGAACTTGGCAGTTTTGCTCATTACTTCCTTCAGAAATCAAACCTTGATTTCGAGTAAGTGTTGCTAAAAGTCCCGATGTATAGTTTGGTGGTGAAATTGGACTATTCCTGTTGGGAGGAGGTATATATGACCAGTATTTATTTTGTTGATTTTCATTAGAAAAACGGTGATTGGCAATTGATCCTGGAGTTGAAGTCACATCTCGAGGAGAATATTTCGTCCGTTCACTTAAGGATGAGGAACTTGTTGTTGTATGTGATGTTATATTGGAATGGTAATGACAACTTGGATCTGGCAACAAGTATTTAAACTTTGATCCAAATTTTTTATCATTATATTTAAGTTCTGTATAATGCCTTTTATTATTTCTCAACCATGAACAGAAGTCCGAAGCTATTTCTACGTCTGGAACCTCTTCAATAAACAAAACTATAACGCTTTTGATATTATTGTCTGAACTTTTTCTCGAAGTGAGCTTGAGAAGGGCAAAAAATGCTTTACGACTTTCACCAGCATTCCACTCTCCTTGAAAAAAATTTCGGGATACAAATAGTACTAAACTTTTGGAATTCTTCATTGTACTCAACATTGAATCTTTGAGATCTCCACTTTCAGTAATCAAGTCTCTATAATGTAGACATAGCCTATAATTATCATTAGTTTCCAACGAGTCTGCAATTTTTTGAGTTACAAACTCCTCATCCTTTTCACAATAGAGAAAGTAAGAGTCATAATTCTTATCACACTCAGTGTCAGCAGAACAGAATCTTAGTCCAAACTTTGAATATAACCATATTCTTGTATTTTTACGGCAAGAAATAATAAGGATTAAAAATACAATAGTAATGAAAAGTAGTGATGCTAGGCCCAACAATACTGGAAATGGAATTATAAAATCAAACGGTTCAATTCCACTTTGTATTAAAGCCCAGGAAGTGCCACAGGTTGTATTGTAATCTAATAAGTACGGACCAGGCTCGTGTGTTGTATTCCAGTAACATCTCACTTGCCCTAAATCAACTAATTTCTTTGAATTGTCACTAACCCAGCCATAAAGTTGACGAAGATAGTCACAGTCACAATTCCATTCATTTCTTCCAAGTCCAATTTCAACTAGATAAGAGTTGAGGCTTAATTGCCAAACTGTAAATACAACTAGACGGTTTCCATCAAGTCTCAAAATTTCAAGGGATTTCAGAGGAAGAAATGTACTGTTGCTTATAGTTCCAATCAAATTGTCATGAAGGTAAAGTTCTCTCAACTTCTTCAAATGATCAAACTCATAGCCATGTAGAGATTTTAGTCGATTCTTTTCCAAATGCAAAATTTCAAGGGAATGGAGTCCATTAAAAGATTTATTACTGATTGTCTCAATTCCACTTGAGTTTAGAAATACGGTTTTTAAATTTTTACGACCAATAAAACTATGACTCTTCAGAACGGAAATTGAGTTTCCATCCAAATAAACTTCTGTTGAGTCCATTGGGAGTCGATTTGGAATTGAGGAAAGATTTGAATTGGCACAATCCACAATATTAGCAGTCCAGGTATCCCCGTGATAACACGTACAGTTTGATGGACACGTCATAAAACAATCACAAGCATCGAACTCACAACACTGACAAGTTTGGAAACAATGATCGGTATATGGACACAGGAAATCTTTGGGTTTCATTTCAGGGAGTTGTAAAAATGTCTGGGATCGTGAGTAACTGAGTCGGCAAACAATTGAGTCCCAATCTGAAACGACTGGATACTGTCTGGATGTTGGGAGTTGGGAATTAATTCTCATTAACCATTCCATTTCACAGTCACAAATAAATGGGTTTCCACCTAGAAAAAATTCTGGAAGCGGTTTCCCACTGGGAATGGAGGGAAGTCGAATTGCAGAAAGTGGAATATTTTCTAATTGGTTTCCAATCAGCTCAACTCTTTGAAGGTGTGGAGAAATACTAAATGTATCTGGCAAAATTTTATTGATTCGGTTATGGTTTAATCTGAGTCGATCTAAAGTTAGAGGGACTGAGTGAAAGTCAAGCTGAGTTAGTTTATTATGGGATGCATCAACAACTCGAAGTCGTGGATTCTGGTTTTCATTTGGATACGATTTAACTTCTGCCTTTGCACCACCAAGGAACTCCAATTGATTGTGACTTATGTCGAACCATTCGAGTGAAGAAGGAAGTATTGAGTAATCAGCTCTTTTTATTCGATTTTCAGAAACATTGAGCCAAAGGAGTTTTGGTAATTGTGGTGAAAGTGAAGGTGGTATGATCTCCAATGAGTTCGAGTCAAGTCTCAACACCCGAAGCTCAGAACATGAAATGAATGCAGAATTTGAGATTCTATTGATTTGGTTTTGTGCACTGTTGAATACTCTCAAGTGAGGAATTGGGTCACACATTCCTTTAGGAATTTCTTCAAGCTTATTGTCCACAAGTCGAAGTCCATACAATTGACTCATACCAAAGAAACTTTCATTTGTGAGACTGGAAATCCTGTTTTCTCCCAAATCAAGAGTTTTGAGCAATTGTAGTCCACGAAGTGCTGGAGGGACTTCAGTTAATTTATTTCCAACCAAACTTAGGTCAGAAAGGCTCGTACAATTTCTCATTGATTCGGGTTCAAGAGTTGTGAGTTGATTTGAATCAAGAACGAGTTTATGTAAAACATAAAGCCCATCAAACATTCCAGTTGTAATTGTTACCAATATATTCTTTCCCAGGTTCAGTGTATGTAAATTTTTAAGCGGACTAAATGTTGAGTCAGCTATGGAACTTATCAAATTATTCTCGAGATCCAAAACTTGTAAAGTGTAGAGATCGTAAAATGTGGATGAAGTTAAATGAGTTAACTGATTGTGAGAAAGGTTCAATATGACTAATCTTAAGAGTCCACGGAAAGGTTCTACATTTATCCATTCGCTTGTAAGTAAATTTCTGGATAGGTCTAGTTGAATCAAACGTTCTAATCCAAAAAATAGTCCAGGTGTAAGAGTTGACAGTGAATTATTTCTGAGGTCCAAATGTTCAAGAGATTTGCATGGTTGGAAAAGTTGTGAGGGTAAAATTCCAAGTTTATTTGAACTCACATTAAGGATTTGCAGAGAATTGAGTCCAAAGAAAGTGTCATCATCCAACTCTTCTAACCAGTTGTACTCAAGTCTCAAATCGACGAGACTTTTCAGTCGATCTAAATTTCTCCGTCCTAAATTTCTTAAGGAATTGTATGATAAATCAAGGAATTGGAGCTTTCCTAGGCACGAAGCAGAAAATTCTTTGGATGTTGAAAGTGGATTATTATTTTCACTTGAAGGGAGAAAGCTAGTCCTTGAGAATCCAATATCCTTAATATCACTTAACAAATTATGTGTCAAATTAAGTTTTTGTAAATTTTCAAGTTGGCGCAATACTTTATCTGGGAGATTCCACAAGTGATTGAAACCAAGGTCCAGAATTTGTAAAAATGGCAAATTTTCAAACGCTCTAGCAGAAACTTCCAATGAACGGGCACCCCAATCCGAGTTTCCTGTATTTATCCTTAGCATTTGAAGATTTTCAAGTCCTTCAAAACTTTCACTAGGTAAATATTTTATTTTACAATTTTCAATTGATAGTTCATAAAGTTCACCAAAAACACTCAATTGTGCAGGAGTGAAGAAACTTTCGAAAAACAGTGCATCATTACAAATTAATTTTAAAGCATGAATTTTCTCTGGTGGAACTGATAGTAGTGTTGTTAAATTTGGGAATTCCAACTCTGGATTTAAAGTACGTAGTTGACAGAGTACAGAATCTTTGTTTGATTTGGTTGTTTCGATTTGATGCTGAATTCTTTGGGATTGGTAGAATTTCCTATCGAACCAGGAAGTCATAGTGGAAATCATTTTATTTTTATTAGTTTCCCATAAATGAACTGTGGGAGATTGAATTAAACTACATGACTCAATTTCATTAGCCTTCGCCAATACACCACCACCATCCCAACAAAATGTCAAGCTCATAAAAATAGGCAAGTATAAAATCTGTTTTAACGATATTATTGTATTTTGGAACAATAGAGTTCTATTGGTGCTGGAGCAAAGCTTTCCATTTCTCTTTTTGGTCTTCATACTGGTATTTTGCTCTTACTTTTGTGTTTTAAATTACTACGATTTTACAGCACTCAAACTTTGTGTTTGTTTTGTGTTTGTGATAAAGATCAGAAAGTTGAACGTTTGAAAATTAACAATTGTCAATACTGTCATACAAATATTCATTTTGAAGAATCGAGTGCAACTTGCAACTTGTTCAGGACGAGGTCTTAAACAAAACTGTTAGCAATTGTATAAATTTCACTGTCAACTAATGTTTCACAATTTTAATTTTGTGTATACTTATATTTATTTCATTTTGGCTAAAGTGAGTATATGAAAAAATTAAAAACACTTCAAAAAAGTTTTTAACTTCCGTATATTCTTGCTTCCGTTTCAATTTTTTATGAGAACTGTTTTCGTTTTCAATATCTTTACACATTCAGTTTTATCACTTCTCATCCAATTTGTACAACTGAAAATTGAAATACATTCCGTAGCTCAGTTAGCTAAAGTTCCAATCATATTACGTTGTTCACATTTTCGAAATTGAACAGAAAAGAAAATTATTTTTGAATTGAAATTTTCTGTTTAATATACTTATGTGTTGTATTGGAAATTGAAACTTTCACTTTGAATTTTGGATAAATATTGTTATTTTCCCTTCTTGTTGAGTTTATGTTTAATCAAATATTCAAAGTGTTACTGTTTTATGTATATCGTTATGTCTGTTTCTATATTTTTTGACCCACTCAACACTGCAACAATTGAAAAGTTCCCATTTCAAAATCCATTTATTTTTAGTTTAACTTCTTATCAATTTGGAATTGCATTTGCAATAGCCTTTTAAACTTTTATATTTTATTAGACGTGAGGACAAAAATTGTTGTGTAACACAAGACCAAGAAAACAAATCTTATCCGGTTTTCCTTTCTGCATATTTCTAATATCACGTATAAATGATTAAACGGAGTAAAAGCTTTTAATTTTCTTTAACAACAACATCATTACGATGGTAGTTGTGGAGTAACTGAAATTGGATTTAAAGATCAGAAATGAGTACTGCTGACTGTTGTATTAAATATAATGCAATGAAATTGTTAAATATTGTTGTTTGCTTACATATTCCACAACTGAATTGTCCCAAAAAATCCAATATATTTTGTTGCTAACGTACTTTTATTTAGCTCCAATCAATTTCAGTTTCAATTTTACTGAATTTGATTTCCTTTGCACTAATTAACATGCACGATAACTAACTGCTCTATCGTTTTAAGAATTCATATAATGATTCTTGTAAATAACATAAGTCGAATAATTGTTGTAAAAGCTCGACGTTGACCCTTCCGTTCTGAAACTTTGGCAGTAACTGAGAAGTTTTCCCAAAAAGCTGGTTGATTATTTACTACTTCTTCATTCAACCCCTCTACAAGACTTGGAGCTGTAGTTGGGTAGAAAATGGAGTTCGTTCATTTCTTGCCTTATTTTATCGAATTCATCGTACTCAACTTCTCAAAATTTCCCCTTGAGGTATACAGACAGACACACAAATTTAATGCAAGCAGTCGTTGTACATTTACGTTAATTTAACTTATATATTACAGGAATGTTTCCTTAAAGTAATCGTATTTAACATTTTAGTAATGCTTGAAACAAATCTCAGCCAAAGATTTATACAATGAGTTAAATTAAAAAATTTGTTCAGTTCCTATAAATATTTGTATTAATATTTTTGTCAAAACAAAAAATCATAATTGAATTGAATTAATTTAGATTTAATTCGCACAATTCATAACCTCCAAATGAAGACTTGTCATTGTCAGCATTACAATATCAAGACCAAAATATAATTTACTTAAAAGTCATTCATAAGAAAGAAAAATTAACAGAAAACTACAAAAAGACTGTTGAATTTAGATACAACGAGTCTTTTCCTTAATGTGTAATCGTCCAATACAACAATGCAAGCAAAAGAGTATTTCATGCCATCCAGTATCAGAATATCCAAACACAATTAAATGTTTTACTGTACTTAAATTGTAAGATTTATATTAACATTGTAAAGTGCGTTTTCTTGTTTATCCACAATTGCTTTCTCCGTGCTAAATTCCCAGTATGTTTTATGTAAATAAGCTTTCTATTCGTAAATTTAAAGGAACAGGATGTTTTGTTGTTCTTATTCAAATTTTCCAGGAGAAAATGTTATTAAACTTGAATTAAAAATTTTCCACGAGGAAAGCTGTATGTAAAGTGTAACCTAAATTAAACCAAAAGAATTTATGCTTGTTAGTTCAATTCAATCAAACTATCTACTTTCGAGTAAAAGCACTGCATTAATATTCAAAGGAAAGAATATGCAAAGCAAATTACTAATTGTCATCATGTTTTCCTACAAGTTTTGCATACTTACCCAGTAATTTTTTGAATTACATACGTCAGAGTTTTAAACATAAAGTACATTTTAAATAAATGGAGATCTGTTGTTTTAAAAAAAATGTTGTCGATCGAAAAAAAAACATAGGTAAGAAAATGAAAAGATATTAACTTGAAGGTGACATCCAAATATATGTTTCAAATTCGATTCAACGAACAAGTTTCGGTGATGTTTTACATTAACTGTGAAGCCGCGTATGCTTTTTCTTTAATTAGTGTAATGTAAATAACTCAACTTCTGGCCAGTTAGTGTAGAAACTAATATGCTTGTTCAAGTTTTATATAAATTAAATTATTACTCATTAGTCTAAGCTCTAGGACATCATTGATGAGACCCAAGGAGATTAATAACTCAAAAAAAGAAAATAATGTGTTCAGTATCTAAATCTACTATCTCACACAAATAGTTAATCTATGACATTTAGAAATCATAATTGGCGTTGTGTTACTTTTCTCATTTTTTCTACTTACTTAAGATACAAGTACAAGTTTTCATGATTAAGGTGAAACGCAAGTTGCAGCAAATTACAACTTCTTGACTTTCTCTTGAAAGAAAATCAAATCATTTGTCTTCTTCGCTAAACAAAGAAAAAAAAATTTCATCATCTCATTATTGTTAGTGTTATTTTTATAAGAACTGAATGAAGGCGAAATCAATCACAAACCGGCAGATAAGTTTTCTGGTGAACCTTGTCAAAAGCTTACTCCTCTGTTTGAATAAGACGAGCAGTTTAAAAGTTTCAAGTTAAACTCTCATATTTTGAGTAATTACAACTAAAAGTATTAGGTAAAATTAAGCTCCTTTTGCTCTCATAAATCAATCTACTTCTTTTGCTCCAGATTTTCTTTAATTTCGCGGCTATTGTATACTTATAAAAAACTCCGCTTTCCGTTTCTCGAAAAATTGGAAAGTAACCTTTCCCTTCACTTTCCTACAGCTAATACTAACATTACTTTGACTTTCCCAAGCAGAGGCTTGCTAAAGCAAATGAGAATTTGGCAAAAAAATTAAAAATGCTTGCCATTACAATTTAAATTATTCCAAAAGCAAGTGAGTAAATGTTAAAAATTACGATGTTTCTTGTCTCCAGTATACCTGATGAGAGGTTAGGCAAGAAAAGACCATGGACTATACAATTTAAAAGTCATTGTCACCTGCCTTGTGGGTGTACAATAGCAAAGTTGCTGAAACTATGATATCCTTATACGTAAAAGTTTAAAGTAGTTTAGAAATCCGAGCAATTCGGATTTGACAATAGTAGTGAGCAATGATCTTTTATAATTAATTATTGTTAATTAATGATTGGTAATTTCCAGGTATGATTATATAGGCAAACCCAATCTAATCAATAAAAAAACGTGAATTTTGTTTATAACTCACAGCTACCGTTCTGGTTATATAAAATTATAAAAATTTCCAGTTCTAATGAACAGAGTTCCATACGTATCTTCTTATTCGATCGAAACTCAAACTGAGAATAATGATCTCTGGATTTTGAACGTGGGAACACAAGACCTGAGGCCAAAGCCAAACTGAATCCATGGGAGTAGCTTCGAAAGTTTTCTTTTGAGGATAAGATGAAGAAAACTTCATACTTTGCTTAAAGGTGTAGTTACTCCATAGGATTTTGCTCCAAGGAGTTAAGACAAAACCGCATGTAGCCACAGCCACCGTCTCGGAGATACATTAATTCCCTTTTGCCCATCGAATAATTTCTGCTTTAATTTTCCATGCTGACTACCTCTTGCAAGCCAACGAAATGTTATTTATGAGTGACTTCATGTTCTTCTAATTAAACTCTCATAATACTACTAAAATTAGAATCTAAATTCCTCCATATAAACAAAGCGACAGTCTGAATAAGAAGAATAAAGTAAAATAAAACTTAAATGTTTATTTCTATCGCTGTAATAAAAGGAAACAAATTAATTTAAGAACTATTTTCTTCAAAGCACAAGGACGTTTAATGCGGGCTACTTTTCTTTTACTAAGTTTTTGAAACCCTGGGAAGATAGAATATAAGAATTCAAACAAATTATTTTTTACATAACCCAAAGTTTCCTCGTGTTTTACGTACAATTTCCTAGATCTCATTTCTCAACATGATGCCTCAAGTAATTCCAGCAGTGTTATTTTGTCAAATAACATGAAAAATCCATCCATGCTTTCATTTGAAATTTAGATAAGAAATAAGACAGTGCATGAGATAATTGCAGGCATTTCATACAAACGTTATAAGAGTCACGACAATTTTTAATGGGATGCTGAATTTTTGAAATCAGATGGAGACAGCACGTTTAAAAAAAATAAGGATTGTTTGAAATGGAAATTAAATTAATTTAAATGTTGCTGCTTGGTATGTATAGTAATGTACTCCCACAGTTCTGCCAACATTTACACAAAATGCACAAATTCTATTTTACAGAAGCTGATATGAAATGTCCGATCTTTGAAACTAAATGGAAATGTATTTTCTTCCAATTTTGAAAAGAGTAATATAATCGACGCCACTTAATAAAATAAAATAGTTTTATCAATGTATTCATGTTTGTGTCCGGTAAGTTGTAATTAAACGCATAAATGTTGTTCAATTGCAATGCTGGCAAGTATTGCCCAACTTAAAGTAATAAGGAAGAGAAAATTCATTTACCAAAATCATTCCATCAAAACGTGTACAGGATTTCTTAAGAGTGAACATGAATGAGCTCATTGAAAAATCTATTTTATCCTAGAATAACTTTCAAAAAGTCTAGATAAAGTAAAGTTGGAAATGGAATAAGATTTTGCCTAAGAATAAATGTTCCCAACAGTTTACATAAAATTTCCTCTAATCTGATTAGCAAATAAATATAGCCTATCGCCATTGGTGTTATGACTATGAGTCAGCATATATCGCAATTTATTTCTGTTTTATCTTCAATATATTATATTGCTTTATAGAACATTCCAGGAATGAATGAAGCTGTTTAAAAAGGTTGCATCGTCAGTATGTAAGTAACTGTCAAAGTTTTCGTATAAACTTAAATTATGACTGTGTGTGTGATGAACAATAAGATAAGGATACGTATACACGATGGATGTTCCTTATCGTGTAAGTATTTTCTACTTCAACTTTTTTGAGCAATAATTTAATAACATAAGATTTATGCATTTGTGTGTACTTTCTCTGTTTCACTCCTTTTGGTTGATTCTGACTGTGACAAAAGTTGAATTAAAGGATCGCAATCTCAAAACCGATAGAAGATAGAGTAGAGTAAAACTTTCTCCGATAATAGCAATTCAATATATTATATGGTAGGAAGTATTGGTTTCTTTAATTCATATTAGTACTAGTAGCCTAGCATTAGATTTCCGGGGCCATGGGAGATGACTATGACTTAAGGAAGTAGACTAACCCCTAACCAATCCATTTACTGTCAAGATAATAATCTAATTTCTAAATTCTAATTCTGCTCTATGTCTATTCCAGACTCATAGTTCATTTTACAAGAATAAAGTTTATCGTATATCCATGGATCAGTTGGAATTGGAAATGAAATGACTCTCTGACTACTTAGAGTACTCACTCCTAAATAACTATTTTATCTTTAATACAATCTAAAGGCCACGTGCAATATAGCCATTAAGCCAATTAAAATGCAATATCACGATTACAATACAATACAACCCAAAAGTCACCAACCCCAACACAACGACAAACTTGACATTTTATAATAAGTTGGATCAAAATGCAATTATTATTACTTTAGTTACTTTTGCTCTTTGAGAAAGGTTTTGAATTATTAATGAACTGGGAAATTGGTTGGTTTGACTTTGAGAGTAAAGAGGCTTGAATTATTACAAATGAAAGCTCTTACAATTATTATTGTGCAGTTATGCACTCGACCCAAGGTTAATAATTATGCAATAAATGTTTCTGTTGAATATGTTATGCTATTATTCTTAGTAAAATGGACCCCACTAAACAGACAAAACCAAACCCGAAACAACTCAGGACGCTTATAAATACAAACACTATATTAAAAGTACGTAATTTTCATGATTGGCGTTAAAGAATTTAAGTACTAAGTACATAAGGAGGAGGTGAAATGAAAAAAAATTATTTATTACACTGTTTTAATTTAGTCACTAAAAATTGCTTATCTTGATCAATGGGCGCCGTAGAGTAGAGTCCAGAGGTGCCATCGGGCTCGATTTTTTTGAACCAGCCCAGACCTGGCCCTACAAGCTTTCAGCCCGCCCAGCCCTAACCCATGAGATATTTTAAAAAATTAGCCCAACCCAGCCCTGGCCCATCAGACTTTCAGCCCGTCCAACCCTGACCCATTCAAAATCAATTTTTTTTCAACCCTAACCCTAAAGATTTTCGGCCCAGCCCAACCCTAAACCCTAGTCCATAAACATTTTGGCCCAAGATTCTAAGCCTCAGAATATATAATGCTGTAAAGGCGGAAAAATCAAAACTTCCTTTACCGGCTGATTTCTTATAACTGGTTGTCGTTTTTTTGTTTTTCTTATTTAAATCCCAAAGTGCTTATTGTGAATCCACAATTAAGAAACAGCTTTACAAACAATCAGCAACAATGGGAAAAGAGTGCTGGAACTGTGGATCAGCGGATCACCAGAATTTTGAATGTCCTAATCCAAAGTCTAGTGGATCCACTAAAAAGGAGCTTAAGAAGAAGCATCGGGAAGAAAATCCCCAAGAACTCAAGAAAAGTCTGGAAGCTTTTCACCAGAAAATCAAGCAAAGAAGAGACATCAAGGCTGATGATCCAATTCCAGTAAGTATCTCAAAACATTTAAATTTGAGTACTGGAAATAGATATGATAATTAATTAATGCATTTTCATGTTAATAGTACTTCACAGTCAAATACTGCATGGATAATGCCCATCGCTACATGGATCGGTATAGCTTCCTTGGCCCACTCATGAACCATCCTGTAGATCTACAGCAAATTATTCCACGTTTGGAAAGACTTGTGGCAATGGAAACTGAATTCAAGCAAGTCTTGGAAAACGCGAGATTGGCTGTTTACTATACAGAGCAGGTAAGCAAGCATTTAAGAGTTTGCAATATGAACATTCAAATCATTATTAATTCTAACTGTCTAGGTTCTTGTAAACACTGGGAATAAAAGCATTGGAATTGGAAATATATATATTCCAAATGAACTGGACTTGGAAATCTTAATGGCAGAAGCCAGTTCGTTGAAGGCTCGGGCAAATTTTGTATGGGAAACTCAGAGGCAAATCTGCTATAATTTACGAAATTTGAGCATGGATGTGAAAGATATCCAAAACTCCCAAGCTCAGCTTCAACAAAAACTTGGTGATCACCAACACTCAGCCAAGTACACAAAGGAACACTTGAATTCATTCCTGGCCACTTATACACAAATTGAGATCAAAATGAAACGACTTGTTTTGTTGAAAAAGAAAGATTTTGAACGTCTCCATGAAGTAAATTTGTGGATCCACGAGGAAGTTCAAGTTTTAATTAAGAGAAAAGATCTGGTAAATCAACGATTTGATGCTATGCATGCCTTGGAGACACAGAAAAGTAAAATCTGAGATGAAATGAGTGAACAACTTAAGGAACTTATCTGAGTCGATCTGAGTAGTACCGCATACTTTTGTACCTGGAATTGAAGGTATGATTAGTGGATCCACTAGATTGATCACAATGCATTTCTTACTATAATTTACCTTGGATCAAGAGCACAAGCCACCAAATGGATATCTTGTAATTCCATGTACTCCTGGAAGCATAACTTGATTTGCTGTTTAATAGCTTTTAATTCTTTATGGTCAAAAACGTTTACTTCTAAGTGTTTTTTCAAGTAGAAAATCCATGGTGCAACTTGGTGAATTGTTGCTTTCTT
This sequence comes from Xenylla mediterranea, assembly GCA_034700645.1. Lineage (NCBI taxonomy): Eukaryota > Metazoa > Arthropoda > Collembola > Poduromorpha > Hypogastruridae > Xenylla > Xenylla mediterranea. Next base: position 11,852 of record JAQGCY010000069.1, on the reverse strand, counting down.
TTCTTTTTGAACACTCTCAAAATATTCTTGAAACGGTTCTAAAAACGTAATCAGTTGATCGATGGATCCATCATGTATGAACTCCAGTTTGTTTAATTTGTTCTTTTCCAGAAGGATTTTATTCACTTCGTCCCTAGATTTTTTGTACGAGTCAAATAAGTTCTCTTTAGCTTACGGCGATCCATTATTATATCTTTGGCTGCTATGGATCCATAGGTTGCACCTATATTAATAAAGCTTTGAGCAATCCTTTGAAACCCAGCACCATTGACTGCTGCAAGTGGCCTGAGATCCTTTGCAAGTCCAATTACTAATTCTTTTTGCAATTTCTCCAATGCGGCAGGGGATGGTTTTCTTTTTAGAATAGCAGGTAACCCAATATATTCAACCTTTGGTTTTTGACTGCTGGTGGATCCACCACAAGAATGACGTGATAGGGTTGATGTTCCATGACTCTTCATCCAATGATATATTTGATTGCATTTCGTGCAAATAATAAAGTTTAAAGGAGTTCCATCAAAGTGAACAATTCTAAAGTTTGTCCATAATGCACGATTAAGCCCTTTTCCTTGCCTCTCAATCATAGTAAGTCGCTGGTCGTTCCGAAGGAATAAATGTTCTAAAACTGCCTTATCAATTTTTGCTGGATTCAGCATAGAAACATGCTTCTCTTGAGCTTGATTGAGTTTTGAGTTTGTTAAAGTTTGATTTTCATTGCTAGTTTTATCGCTGTCGTCGATAATTTGTACGTCCGGTTGAGTTGACATGGCGATGAATAAATACTTATTTTTAGTTAACTTTTTTTCAAAATCAGATCACATACAAATAAACTGAATATTAACTAACATTGTGGATTCACAACATGCCGAGCATGCAACGTAGAATTTAAATTGAATTTTAAAAGCGCATATGAAATTATAAGTCTCATCTCAAATTTCTCTAATCTGTACTTTTCTTACAATATTGCTAGAAATTTGTGAAGATGGGCTGATGTAAAAAATTCTGTCCAACCCTAACCCTTTTATTTATGAACCAACCCAACACTAGCCCGCAATACCTCCAGCCCTATCCAACCCTAGCCCGTAAATTTGATAATTTTTTTTAGCCCAGCCCAGCCCTGAACCACCAAGCCTATAGCCCATCCTTGTCCAACCCTAGACGGGCTGGGCTGGGCCCCATTTTGAACCTAGAACCCTAGCCCAATGGCACCTCTGAGAGTCACCAGTCAAATTACCTCAAAAAATATTAACATGTGGTTTAGTTTAGATAAAAATCAAAGCATTATTAGACAGAAACAAATTCATTTTAGATGACACTCTATTCTATATGACCATAATGAAGGCTTTTAATGTAGCATTTTATTATAGCAGTAAATATATATGGAACAGATGGATGTTCTTTTTCAACATTCTCACAATTTCAGGAAATACATAGTTCTATTATCTTTTATATTAAACGAACATGAAATTATTAACCATTATGCTTGTTTAAAGAAATACTTTATCCATTAACAATTACTCACATCCGTTACACTGCAACCAAAAACAAGATTCATTTCTTTGATTGTTTAAAAGTTTTAGTTTTTAATGATTCCCTTCTGCTTTCTACTTTTTAAACTTTTTGTAAGGTTTTAACAGCTTTCTGCTTCCAACAAAACAGCTTAGATATATGTACGCCAAATAGGTATTTATGAAAGTAAACATTATGTATTTTCCATAAAGTACTGATAGTTGAACTGAAACAGTTCGTCTGAACCCACAAAACACCTGATTAAGATTTTCCGTGTATTTGAACACTGAATAAATAAAATCTTAATTCTGTACTTTATGAATCAATCCAACATTCTTGAATTTAACTCAAGTCTTTGAGTTGTCTGTCAAAAGGGATAACAGGATCAGAAAACCAATCGTTAAGCTATTTATTCAACCAATTTCACTATTTTAAATCCAATACAATGACAATGGAATTAGACGTATTGTAAAAATTGTTAGTTTTTTCTTTTTTTTGAAGTACATAGAAAGGAAAAAGGATAAAGGAACATTTATGTTTCCAAATGAATGAATAGATAAGGACACTTCCATCGTTCCATCGTTCCATCCTACACTCATTCATCATCAACAATACAAGTAAAACCTCATACATACTGAGGAAGTAGTGAATATTACATTAATGGTACATTTTCCACTTTTCACCAGTGGAGGGGTTGTTCCTATCCTATTTAACTTCAAACCAGTAGGAGGGTGATGGAAATTATGTGATTATCACGCAATAGAGTAGTTAACTCTTCTTTCATTTTGACATTTTGTTGACGAATTTTCCACCCTTCTGAACATGAAATTTGTAGGATATTTCCAAATACAGTAGAACTATTGAATTATTTCCAATATATTGGTAATCTTCATATTCCAGTTAAACTTTCTCTATTGTCCATGTCCTCAAATATCTTAATTTTTGAAGCAAGAGTATCCCCAGCATGGGTTTGGGGAAGGTAATTTAGATATCTGCATTGCAATGGAAAAAAACTTGAGGGGGAAATTTCTTTAAGCCACTTAATCCTAGTTAAACCCAATTGTTAGTTAACCACCGAATGTGAAATCAGTCAAGCAAATGTAATATAATTGCAAAAAAAGTTTCTTAGATGTCTGGGGTCGTAGTGAATTTTTATCTCTTGGACAGAAATTGGAATAAACTTTCTCATTTCTTCTTAACTTCTAAGCTCTTCAATTAATTTTTGATCCTCAAACTTTTTTCCCGCTTAATATGAAGACAGTTAAATTTCAATTATTTTTTCGTTGAATTCAAATAGCTCGGGTATATTTTTTAAGTCTTTTCTGCTATCAGAAAGAGAAATTGATTCATTAACACTCATCATTTATGCATTTTTCTTCATCAATGATTTTAGCAATTTGAGAGGATTAACTATACCTTGGGGAATACCAGGATTCTCTCCAAATTTCACCGAATAGGGCAGTATTATTAATTATTTTGTATTTTGCAATAATAAGCATGGAATTTGAATTGTAGTCAGGCACATCATTTTACTGGTATTAATTTGGTTCATTAAAGCTTTTTGGGCAATTGTTGCATCAAAGTTTTTGTTGTTGTACGTAGTACACAAAATGGTCCGACTTTTACTTCGTGTAAAGTTTTTAAAATTCAAGTCACGTTAGTAATATTTACTTTTGAACTGAAAGTTTCTTAAATATTTTTTCTTCGTCTTCCTAACAAGAAAACTAATAAAACTGTCTAGAAAGGAAAAAGAAAACGAGATTATGAATTCTACTGAATCCAAAAATTTTAAACTACTTCAAATGGTAGTATAAGAAAAGAAAGTAGATTTAGGTAAAGGATTTTCACTGAAGAATAAGCATAAGCGTCTTGAATATGACTAAAAATTCAGCTCACAATTTCATTAAGCACCATTAAGTTTGGAAATTATGCGTTTTGACTGGGATATTAGACTTTCTCTTTCAAATTTATGCAAAAGAAATAAGTATAACTAAAAACTCTTAAATTGCATACATGAGGAAAATATTACCAAGAAAGAAGTAAAATAGAATTACACAGAATTTTTCGTTTGGATAAGTAAAGGGAAGAGAAAGTTTTTATGCTTTTCCTGGGAGATTATAGAAAAATAAAATTCCAAATACTTTTTGTAGTTAGTTTTTCGTTTACAAATATTTTAAGAGAGTACAAATTTTCTTACACAAATGCTATGCAATATTTACTAATTATTATTGTGGATTAAGACATCCATTTTCTTCCCTCTCATGATACACTGAATGCATAGCTGCTTGATTCAGAATTTTAAACAGAAATGGAATGAAGACGTTAAAAAATAATTCGTTCACCCCATTCTCAATACAGTATAAAAATTATTCTTGAGCCTATAATAATATTTCTAAATTTGATTAGGAAAAGATAAAATGTGAATTTGCTTCTTGTACTCGTTATTTCCATATTTTATATTTTCATTTTGAAACGCACGTATGCATAAAATTGTAAAATTGTATCCATGTTTATTTCAAAGGGTTATAATATTACGAACTTGTGCTTGTTCCCAATGGATCATGTATATTTATTACATCGTCTACGTCTATTGAGACAAAGCACAATGCACAATAGAAAGAACGAGGAGAATAATGGAGAAATGGTTTTAAAATATTTTACTTGTTCATAGTAATACATATTAATGATATTGCTTGCTCATCCACCCTTTGAATTTTGATAATAATATTTGGAAAAGGCTTATTGCTTTATCCGATTTCATATTCATTAGAAAATTTTATCCTCTCATGAATCTGAATATCTATATTATTTGATCCTTGTTTGTTATAAATGCAATACAATACAAAATAGAATGGACTATATGTATAATTTATTTATTTATTAAGCTTACAATATTGTACTGTAAGTACTGTTGCCCCCAAGTAATACTGTGTAACCACTACTAAAATTTATTATTTTTACGCTTGGAGTTCAACTTCAGAGGGATTTGTTTAATTAGTTAGGTTTAGGATTAATTTTTGGTTAAAAAATTTGATTTCAATTTTGTTCGTATGTTTCCAGTAGTAAGCAGCTTGATGCCACTTATTGAACAGTTATAACTAAGATTAACAATAAAAGTAGACTAGCGTTATAGGTCGGTTTTTGCCTTTGAGGTAATATTGGATACTATTCATTGATGCTTAAAGTTCAAGATATTCAAGAATCCAATGGAATTCTGGGTCCATGAAAATCATAATTGAAAGTTAATTAACATATAACTAATGTATTTATAATGTAAAAATTAATCTTATGCAAAAAATACTAGTCCTAAAAGTAACAGTAGGTTAAATAACTCAACCAAATTATGAATATTGTTGATTAAGGAATTTGGGTTATGGGTTACAATTTCTCCATAGATATAAACAATTTACTATGGGAAGTGTTGAAGAAAGGAGAGATTCCAGTTCCCCCATTCGTGCGGCCGGAGAAATTTTGACAGATTGAACTTTAATTAGACATTTATGATAGGAAAGAAGAAAAGTTTGAGCTCTATTTAATATTTTGACAAATTATGTTCTATATGTACATTATATTCAGCATTTTTTCAAAGGTATTGCTAACTGGGAAAATGATGATTGACCTATTCGAAAAAGAAATGCAAATAATAATAAGACCAGGAACTTTTTCCAACTTCAACTTCATTAGGAACTTTTTATAGAGAGAAAGTTGGATTTTATTTGAACTGCTTGAATATACAGTAGTCGGGTCAGACGCCATCTGCCCAGATGGTTTAAACCTTTAATCCTTGATGACTTCTCAAGTGAAATACTGTAGATTGATATTCCGAAATAATATCTAAAGGGAAATGTTTTAATAGTTCAATAATGTTTACTCCTTGAGAAAATTAAAAAAAAGCAATCGCCCTGATGTAGGCTTCTATGTCACTGCAAAGTTTTACGTATAAACGCATTATACATTACATAATCGAGTAAAAATGCTGAAACCAATACACACTGAATTTTTAATTGAAAAAATAATGGCACAAGTAATTTGTTAAAGAAAAAAGCTTTCCCCTTCGTGCATATGGCTAGAGGATCGATCAAATTTCATTCAGGTAGAATAACTGAGACGGAACGATGAATGATATGATGAAATAAATCTAAATTCAAGTCCATTCATTCTTCATCCATTTATATTACAATTACCCTAACCTAACATTAATCAGGAAAAAGATGATCAAATTACAGCCAAACCTAAACTAATTTAAGCACATATACGAGTAAAAAATGCTAGGTACTTTGTGACTGAGCGCGTACACTTTCTTCTCCTCTAGTCCTTATCTGCTCATACCGTTCTCCTACCGTAGTTATTACAAACTATGCTTTCTTAGGTCGTTCGCTGCAGCGCGTCATCATCACGTACTCATTCGCTTTCGTTGCCCTTCCTCACAGCGAAAGCGTAAATTGAAAATTTTCTCTTCTCTCATCCAGACCCATAATTTTTGTAGAACAATACTTGAACTATTTGTCAAAAATTCAGAAATCACTCAATTAGTGTCCCTACCCTGCCTTAATAAACATAAAAAGTATTTGGCAGTAGGGATTTGTTGTGTATAGTCAGCTGTTTCCTGGATTCGCTGGTCGTTCGCTTCTCAAAAGTTGAGCAGTGTTCAACTTCCAAAAGAGAATGAGTACGGAATGAGAAAGTGAAGCATAGATTGATTCTCCGGGTGAAACCCATTCGCCAGAGAATGAGAGGAGAACGGCCAGAGAACGAGTAGCGAAAGCATAGTTTGATTCTCTGCAATTTCCTCCGGAGAACGACCCCGAAAAGCGAAAGCATAAATGAACAGTAACTAATGATATCAAATTCATTTAAAAAGAAAAATTCCTACTTGTATCTGAAATATCTGAATATGTAATATTTTCGATGAGAATCTACTATCTAGAATACGATATAAAATGACATGACAACCAAGTTCACTTGAGCATTTTCTAAATATACAAAAGAGCAATAAACAATATCATAAATGAACGAAAAAATTTCTTTTAAACAAATTGACAAATTAAATTGAAACACTTGTGTACTTTGGTACAAATTACAATTTGCATTATGTCATCTCCAATTCCACCTGCAAATCAGAAGAATCAAAATTCAATACCATTAAAAAGTTATGCTATCCGCAAGAACGCCGTTGAAAGTCCGAACAATTCATCGAAAAAAAATAATGACAAAAAATCTAAGGAAATTCAGAGAAATGTTAAAGTAATTCCTCGATCTCATGGTAAGATGCAAGATACAGTTTCACCCAATAGAAATCATAGACCTTCGGATGATCCTGGAGCTATTAGTACCAGTAAGTTTTACAAGTCTCAAGGTGAAGTTGGAAATGCTTCGAAAACCAAGCTAGACACAATATCACCGCCGATTTCAATCGATTACATTAGCACAATGGACCTTAAGACTTTTCTTCGTACAAGTTTGAATATTGATATTGAACCTTTTGTTTTGGAGATCGCTATATTGAAGGCAATTTCGCAAAGAAATGTACAAATTCTCAAACTTGTTATTGATCCAGGTATTAAAAAGCTTGATTTTCGTGGAATTATTGTTGATCCCGAGAGGTGAGCAAAATATTGTTTTTGAATGATGCATTGAAAGGCCCATTTATTTATATATATTTATCTATATATTTTTACACAACACAGAAAAAAAGAGAAAATTAAATCTGTATTGATGGAAAGATTAGACCCACCCAATGAATTTGACTGGTTTGCTGGAGACAAAATGGGAAAAATCATGTCAACTCATGAAGCATTTCAATTATTTTCTATTATGAGAGTATCAGAATGTGAAGGAAACTTACATGAATTGAAAATCAATGCAAGGAGATTGAAATATTGGACAATTCCACCAATCCAAATGAACTTAATTATTGATTCATTGTTTAAAATGACAAATTTGACTACCCTTATTTTGCGTGGAATGGCTGACAACATTATATTACGAGGAATTGGATGTAACTGTGCATCATTGAAATATTTGGATATAAGTTTTTCACAACATGTAACTGACGATGGAATTCTACGATTATTTTTCCATGATGATGTAAATGGACAATCAGCATTTTACTTAATACCAACATGGATGCGAACACATAAGGATAAAATGTGGCCAATTGCTAATTCAATTGAATATTTGGATTGTAGTTGGACATCAATAAGTTCACAATCAAGAAAAATGCTGAATTTAATCCCGGGGAGCTATATGTTCAAAAGACTTTTTGCAATTAATGAAAATGAAGCTTATGCTCATCATATTTTTATCCGCCAACATGTAAGTTGTTCATTGCACAAACTTTTTCGTATTTTGGTTTTGAAGCCTAATATTTTCCTGATACTTTACAGCATGATTGGTCAACTTCTTTGAGAATGAAAGACAATGATAAAGAATTTGAGTCAAAACTTCATCAATTTTCTGGCAAAAGAGGGACAGGTTGTTTTATGAAGTTTATATCAACACATCCATGGAAAAATCTTCATTTAACAATATTCAAAGAACAGATTAATCAATCAGAAACTACATGTAACCTTCCAAAAGAAGAAAATGGACAGCATAATACCAAAAAAGAAGTTGAAGCTTCATACATTACCACTGGAATTATTACTCCAACAAAGGATGAAAACCGAATTCAAGGATTGGCTATTTTTGAATCAGGAAATCTTACTCAAGTCTATAGTATATTTCCTATTAATCTCAACCATTTAGGACAATGTTGTCAACAGTTGCAAGTAAATGATTCAATTTAACCAGTGAATCAATGTATGCTTGTGCCTGATCAAAAACGTGATAATAATGCATTGTTTTGTCACTATTTAGAAAGTTACAGGAACGCTGAGTGATATATGGAAAACGGATTTCTCTCTGTTTCCAAATTTGACAGAAATTAATATCTTTGCTGAGCCAAATACAATGATATCACTTCTAACATTTTGTCCCCAGTTGAAAAAAGTTCGAGTTCGTATTATTCGATTACCAATTACAGATGATTTACTAGTTGATACAATGAAGAAAACTATGTGTCGAAAAACAATGGAACAATTATGGATTGCACCAGGTACTCATATTCCTGGATCCGGGATGGAGAACGATGAAAAGAAATTTCGAAGTGCTGGTACATCAACCTCAAACTTTGACGTTGACAAACCAACTAACGATTCCCTTGCATCAATTAAACCTTCGGGAAATCCAGTCGATAATATTAGTTCATATCAAGAAATCAGCTCAGGCCCAAAAGATGATATTGAAATTTCACTAAGTACTGGGTCAACAATGTTTCATTTTAATAAGACTTACATTGAAGAAGTAAAGAAATTGCATGTTGGGGAAAATGTTAGGTAAGATCGAAATTATTTATTTTAAAAAGAAAGAAATAGCAAATTTTACATTCTTTTCAATTATTACAGGATCGATGAACTGGTCCAGCTCACAATTACATCAATCAAGAAATTAATTGAATATTGTCCCAAATTAAATCGCTTGGGTAATTTTGCATGGTGGAATGTTAAAGAAGACGAAATTAAGAAAATTGCAAGTCAATTGGCAAGCAGTAGTAGTAATAGCCGAAGTCATAATAGTCGGAATCAGATCAAATTAATTTGGGATAATGATATTGTTTCTGGTTCTTCTTCTGATTCTAATTCTAAAAAGACTTCAAGTCAAGTTAAAGATTAAGAAATCTAGACACACATTCAGGCAGAGAGAGACAGAAATAGATAGACATTAGACAGTGAATAAATATTATACTAACCAACTATTAATGCAAAATTTTTAATTCCAATCCAAATCCTTCTTCCTAATTTCAAGCTAATTACAATCAATAATAAAAGCAAAATTTTGGAAAGTAAAGCATTGGAATATCTTTCAACAATTTGGAAATTTTTTCAAATGTTTCCAAAATTTTTCAATGAATCATAAAATTTTTCAAGATTTTGTTCAGTTTCACTGAAAATCTGGAAGCATTAAGAAAGAGTGCATTCTTCTGAATCGCAAAGCGTCACTTTTTACCTCTCATGCTCTCTATATTCTGAATGAGAAGTTAAGAGATTTTCTTATGGGAAAATTTGAGTTTAAGCTCATGTCTAATTTTTAACCGGCTGCTTTTCATTGCTTTGATTTGCTTGTGAGTTGTGAAAACTTCGCCTTGATTAATTATTTATTCAATTAATTTACTAAACATGGCAAGCTACAATGTAAAGTATGACCTAACCAATAAAACTGGTCAATATTTGGATCGTCACTTGGTTGCACCATTACTGGAGTTTTTGGCTTCACAAAATGTAAGTTGTTACAGTGCAATTAATTGTTGAGTTTGATTTGATTGTTTTGTGTATTGTTGTGTGTAGGTTTACAATCCGGATGAAGTTCTCCAAGCTAAATTGGACCTCCTTAGTGAGACTAAAATGATGGATTATGTGATTGATGTATGGAAAAAAATCCATCCGGATAAAGAAGTGCCAACTGTAAGTATTAGTTTACCGATTTGTCAATTTACGCATTGATTTTAACGATTCCTTACATTTGTTCTGCAGAAATTCATGGAAAAACGTACTAAAGTTGTTGAAGAGTACAAATCCGTTCAAGAAGCTTCCAAAGCAATTACTGAAATTCTTGAGAGTAGTGAACTTCCGGAACAAATTTCAAATTCAAGGGATTACCGACAACTTGTGGATTACCTTGTTAAAACTCATGATGTAAGCGAGGATTAATCGATATTGAATCAGAATCACTAAATTCATGAAGAAAATGATAATAATGCCTATGTTGATTTTTATTTTAACAGTTTAAACCCGAACAAGTGGACTCAATTTATGACTATGCCAAGTTATATTATGAGTGTGGTGATTACTCAACTGCTTCACAATTTTTGAATTTACACAATGAATTGGTTCCAACTACGGATAAGAATTATCTAAGCGGGCTTTGGGGTAAATTGGCATGTAATATCCTTCTCCATCAGTGGGATTATGGGGTTGAAGATTTTGAGAAATTGAAGAATTTCATTGATGAAGATGTCTTCCGAAGTTCCCTTCAGGTAATAAGAAATAGATTCTCCGTAACTTGATAACATTAGATATTTAACCTTGTATTTTTGCATTTCCAGTCTCTTCAACAACGGACTTGGTTACTACATTGGGGCCTTTATCTTTACTTCAATCATAGTAAAGGTTGGGACTTACTCTTGGAACTCTTGGCGAATAATCCCAAGTATTTGAATGTAATTCAAACTACTTGTCCACATATACTTCGCTACTGGGCAACTGCTGTTATTATTAGTAAACATAGCCGACATTCCAGCGCTATGAAGGAGTTGGTAAATGTCATTCAACAGGTACGTAAGCCAAAATGTTGGATGTTGCATTGGTTGTCGAATGCTGGAATGCTAATCATATTTCATACTAAACGTATTTATATTATTATATTCCAGGAGTCTTACACCTACAAAGATCCAATTACGGAATTCGTCGAGTGTCTTCATGTCAACTTTGATTTTGATGGAGCTCAAAAGAAGTTGAGAGAATGTGAAGAAGTCCTAAGTAATGATTTCTTTCTTGTCAATTGCTTCCCATACTTCATGGAAAATGCACGTCTCATGATTTTCGAGACTTTCTGCAGAATTCATCAATGTATTAGTATTGGGTAAGCTACTACTACTAACTAAATCGAAGCTTTAAGAATGTACTAAAGTATTGGAATTTCTACAGGATGCTTGCTGATAAGTTGGACATGAATACTGATGAAGCAGAACGTTGGATCGTCAATCTTATCCGTAATGCTCGACTTGATGCAAAATTGGATTCTAAACTTGGTCATGTAGTTATGGGTGTTCATGCTGTTTCACCTTATCAACAAATAATTGAGAAAACTGAATTTTTAAGTATGAGAAGTCAAATTTTGGCAAATAGTGTTGCAAGGAAATTGGGTGGAGACAAATCTTACCAAGTACTTTATAGAGATAGAGATACAACGTAAACATTTAGTAAGTATATTGAGCTGAAATTATATTTATCATCTTGAACTTGATTAATTTAATTTAACAACAGTATATAGTAAAGGCACAGTATGTCCTATAGTATGCCAATGCTAATTATTATAAATTTGAAATTTTTTCATACTGATAATACAAGTGAGGTATTGTTATTGTTATATTTCAACAATAAAATGTACTTTTGTTTTCATAATTTAATTTCACACAAGTTGTCCAGTCCGATTAAGCTCATTCATAACATTGTAATATTCAAATGACAAGAGGTGTGGAATATGTGTTGTATCACGGATTAAGAAATATTTGCTGGATTCCCTGG
>JAQGCY010000068.1:0-32557 GCA_034700645.1 Xenylla mediterranea | reverse complement strand
GGTGAAATTCCAGAATTGGAATGAGTTACAAAATGCATATGGAGAGCAGATGCATCTTTAATTTGTGAATCTTCACTAGTATTGTAAATTATAATTATTCCATCACAATCCTTTTGTACACCAGGCCAAATGGATTTAAGCCTTAAATGTATGAAAATATAGCTCAATAAATTGATAATTTGAAAGCAATCAAAGGATTGTTTTTGTTTCATATTTTAAGTGCCTACCTAGGATTTCCACCAACTTCCCAAAGCTGAACCTCAACATCCAAATTATATTTCCTTAGTTCATTAATTTTGATAGTAAAATCGACAATTCGGACACATGCAGTTGGATAGTATGGAATCCGGACTGATGGTCCACTGCCACTACTATCGGCAATATTTTCATTTCCAAGTAAATTTGTTACAGATGTTTTCCCTGCCTAAAACAAAGTTTAGAATAGAATTTTCCCAGGGTGCTTTTGTTTAGATTATGAAACAAACTAAAAGGATTAAGTCTTAATCCTATTTACCTCTGAAGGACCCACAACAGCAAGCTTCAATTTCATCTTTAACTCTAAACCTGAGAATTTGATATTCCACTCTATTCTAATCAGTTATCCGTGAAAATGTTTATACCGTGGACCTTTAGAAAGATTATTTGGTAATTTGCAGGATGAGGATAAGGGTTATTATGCAACTTTTCAAACTTTCATTTTCACTTTATAAGTTTTATCGGAACGGAAGATTAAATCCTTATTTCCTGCTTTTGTTTTGCTTTATCCAGCACCTGGATACTGACCGAGTTATATGTAGTGAAGAGTGAGTTATAATTGAACAGAGTTTGCATTTGGCTTGTTTTTGTCAAAATAATTTATTATTAATTGTTTTGTAATGTATAAGTATCCTATGTCTACGTGTATTGATTGTCGATTTTTAAAGTCTAAAGTTTAAGTTAAAATATTTGTTTCTTATAACTCTAATGATTGATTAGCACATTCATACGTAAAAACAAACCAAAACCATACATCTCAAAATATAATTTACCCAGTCAGGACATTTGTGCATTCATACAAAATCCTATCTAGTTTTACTAAGCTATCTTAAAAACTAAAATTTTATATACAGGTTCACCGGTTGAGCTATCCATATTTTGATATACTTTCTCCGAAAAGAATGTTCTTCAAAATGTCGTAACTTAACACTAAATAAATTGTATGTTTTAATTTAAATTTACTATTCTAAGAAAATTGACTAAAAATGCGACGTATGAAGGTATAAACGTCTAAAAGTTGAAAATAGTAAGAAATATTATATTGTAGCATCTTAAGCGTCAGTAGACCTTAATTTTTTCTCCTTTCACAACGTACATGGATTCCATTTTTTGGTGTTAAAGTGACAGTAGGAACTATCATTTTAATATGCTTTTCTGTGTATTTTGAAGGAAAGAAACTGCAGAAAACAAAAGAAAATAGAAATTAATAAATTGTTTAGGAACATTATGTTAAATCTTATAATGAGTACTAATAAATTACCTGAAAGTTCTAAATATTCTAGCAAGTGCTAATTTTGTTTCTAATAGTCCAAATCTTGAGCCAATGCAGTTTCGTGGACCAGCTCCTGTTAGTAATAGTAAATAAAATAAAATTAACAAATCTAAATTACACAAAAACTTCGAATTCATTCTATTCTACTTACCAAAAGGAATATAGGCCATTGAGTCGTAAGTTTTGTTGGATGGATGAAATCTATCAGGATCGAATTTATAAGGTTCTGGCCAAAGTTCTTCATTATGATGAATTTGCCAAACAGGAACATGGATTGATACACCTTTAGGAACAGTATAAGGTCCAATTTGTGATTTTTCTTGGACTTGACGTGAAATGAAGGAAACAACTGGTGGATAAAGTCTTAAAGATTCGCTAACTACTTGGTCCAAATATGTGAGTGAGTTAATTTGTTCATAGGTTGGTACTTCATCAATCTGAAAATCAACAAAAGTAGAATATCATTAAGATGTTGTTTAAAATTTTATTGATTTTAACGCATTTACGGCAAATGTAGATCTTAATTCATCAAATAATTTGTCCTGAATCTCGGAATGAGTAGCCAGGAGATATGTAGTAAATGATAGTGCGCTGGCCGTAGTCTCAAAACCACCAAGCACAAATACCCATGCATTTGCTATTATTTCTTCATCTAATAAATCCTTTCCACCCTCAACTGATGCATCCATCATTAATTGTAATACATCTTTGCTATGCAACAATGAATCTCCATTTTCTCTTCGATGTTTAATAACATTTTCTACATTTTCACATATCATTTCAGTCATTTGTCCAGAAAGGGCAAATTTATCAACAATTTTTCCTAATACATATCCAAAGTATGGAAAACAAACAGAAACATATACAATTGGATTCAGTGCATTTGCTAAAAAACCTCGTACAGCTTTTAGGAACTTGTCATTAGGATCCTTAAGACAATTAACCTTCATTGCTAATGCACACTCACTGATTACTTGACATGTTAGTTGTTGATACAAGTCTAATATTTCTATATCTTGAGAACCTTGCAAATTATCTAATACTTCAATTGTTTCGGTAACGCCTTTTGACATAAGAGAAGTCATCCCTCTCATTTTACTTGCAGAAAATGTTGGAGTAAGAATAGATCTTACATCTTTCCATCTTTGATCTTTGAGCCCAACTAATGTATGAATCAGTGGCTTTGTATTAATAGAAATATTTGGACGATTAATAAAATTCCATGAGTTTTTAATTAAAATGTCTCGTATAATTTCCAACTCTTGTACAATTACTGTTGGCTGAGAACCAGCATAGTAACCAAATATAGAACCATATTGCTTTGTCCAATCTGATACTACTTCTAGTACATTTTTATCTTTAGAGAATCGAAGCTCTTTAAGATTACCACTTATAACACTCGGACAAGGGCCTGGAATCCCTAATTGTTTAAATAACTGAAAATTTTTAATCCTCTGCCTCCAAAGTATGGTTAGATATACAATTGGCAGTATAAAAAATGTTATTGTCAGGAAAATTGGTAACAAATCCATCCTAAAATGATTTATTATAACTTGGTTATGACTTAATATGAAAATAATGAGTAATAAATTCTAAATCCATCCTCCATCGAACTAAATCTAGAACTAGAAGCTTTTTTTTCTACTTCCACTTCCACTGCTACATTTGACTTTTGTTTTATAATAATTGAATTATATGCACAAATCTATCTATCACGTACTGTACTACCTATTGTAATCCATCACTTTCAATGACTAAAACTCAATATATTGTTACAGCCTACACTATAGTTATCGAATTTAATCGGAAAAACTTGTCTTTCAACTGAATTATAATACTTTGAAAACGGCAGATTATATCTAACTGACCATTTTATTTAAAACTTTATGAAGCTGAGCTGGGAAAATATATGAGTAGCAAAAAAAAATCAAAGTTGCTTTAGAATTCATTGAATAGCAAAAATATTCAAGGTTATCACTTCATTGACTTTGACTCTGGAGAAGCTTGCTAAAAAATTTGCAAGCTTACTCATTTAATTATTATGGTTATGGAACATGTTTACAATTACATTTTAATGTTCTATAAATATATCACGCAGTTTATATAAACTTTGTACTAACAAATTTAACCTTCAAACAGACGCTATAATTTCGTCATACATTAAATAATAAAGCGCAATTAAATTCTTACCTGCAGTAGAACTGGACCAAATTCCAAGGATAGTGGTTGTGTTTAGATTACGTAAGATTGTTAGAACCCTTAAAGGACCCGATCTTTAATGGTCACATTTTTAAAGAATACTGATGGAACTTGAACAAGATTCCCCAGTATTTATAATGAACTTGAAAAATCTCATGGGAAGAAAAACTGTAATGCTTCTGGAGCTGAAAACTAAGTTTAGGTAGACTCCAACAATGAGAAAAGATTTAACAATGAGACTTACATAATAATCTAAGGAAATGGAATTCAATACAGTTTTGGGATTTGAGTTTTACCAGGGATCAACTTGAGGTACCCTGATTTAAAATATTGTTATTCAACAATTTTTTTTTCATTATTCCCAAAAAGAAGGATCTAAGCGTTCTATACAGTATTCCTTAAACTAAACCCAAAGATTTTTACAATAAATGCAAAGTAATGGAATTGACGAGACTTAAAAATCGATCTTATTTTTTTCAAGAACCCTTTTATCCCTGACTGGAACTACGAAACACTTTTCGTAATATTACACAATCAACAAAAGATTCGATTTCCTTTTACATAAGAATTTTTTTTTCTTTCTTTCTTAGAAAAACAACAAGTGTTCATAAAGAATATATTATACATACATACATAATACATAATATAATATTTTAAAATCATGGGAAAATGATTCTAAATACCTTTTTGTTAGACAGGTAGAAAATGATACTGGCATAGTTTTTTTCTAAAAAGCTTTAAATTGATTTTATATTACAATTACAAAGCACAAAAATTGTTGCATAATAACAAAAAGATAAGATGCTAACGGCTTTTCTCATCAAATCAACGAACGATCTACATTTTCAGTTAAGGAATTTTTTTTTAGTTTTATGATTTTGTTTGTCATATTCGTCATTCATCCTCATTATCATAGTTTGAACTTTTGGAAAAATATATTATGAAGTAATGATGTGATATGAAAATTCTTCTTTTTTTGTTTGTTCTTAATACCCTTTTTTCCCCTTTTAAGCACTTGTCCAATTATAATATCTAGCTAGCTTAGCCTTGACCCCATATTTATCTTTTACAACCCTAATCTCATCCGTAGTCATAACAAATAACCAACCTTAACATAGAACTTTGAATTTAACAAAATTCCAAAAAGCAGAAAAATATCAAAGTGAGTGGATGAAATGAACCTTTATTATCTATTTACTAGGTTTGGGTGGAGCAAGGAAGGAAGCAATGGTTTTACGTAATAAATAAAGATTTGTGTAATATTTTAAAAAATAACAATTGTTTAGAAATGAACCTTCAGTTTCAATGGTACATTGTTGAATTTTGGACAAATAACCTAGTTTCCTCCAAATCATGTCAAAAACATTGAACCAGCGACGAGCTATTTTTCCGAAAAATGATTTTTGATTTGCATAGTATTTAACTGTAATGAAAAATTTTGCGAATCCAGTTGTCTACATATTTTCATTAATAACGACATTTTTGAGCTCATAAAGAACCAATTCATTTCAACACACCCAGCAGGGATAAATGACGTATTTTACAATTAATGTGAATCACCTTTCGTTTAATAATTTCCAAACAAACAAGTTTGATTTTTGAGGAAGGACAATTCAATATGCGTCAAATGCTGGAAGATACTTTGTACTTTAGTGTATATGGACTTATGGACACACATAAAGACAAAAAATAATTACAAACGGTTTTTCTAATTTTTTGGCATTGGTTGTTTCTATTTGGCTTGCTTGGCAATGGCATACTTGTTCACTCCTCATTAAATCCTAATTAACTTGAAAAATTGAGGTATTTTATCAGTTTGGGAAAATCAAGATTAAATGAAGTGATTTTGCTAGCTTGCGTTCATGATGTAAAATTCTTGTTATCCGCCCTTAACTTAACTTAAAAACTTTTGTCTTGAGTTCTATAGCAAAATGTAACGTTGTTGTTAATGATGAATGAATTGTGTAAAAATTTCACCTTGACTTTCAGGTAACTGTCCATACCGTAAAATTAACATAAAAAGGAAAATACAGGTAGAAAAGAAATGAAACAATATAAGATTTTTGTCCATCGTCCAGTCCACTCTTTGAATTTGTTACATTATATTATGTATATTGGCACGGGTCAACATTTATAACAATAGAAAAAAACAACAGTTAACGTAATAATTTTTAAAAGAAGGACATTTTTGTCAAAGTGTAACTTTTGCCTTCTGTTTGTTTCCAAAAAATACCAACATAACACCACCATGTCTGCCATTGTTTTCCAATCAGTGCAAACTTAACTTTTTCAATTGGAAACATGACAAATGCTTTTAGTCCTTTCATATTCAGTCAAAGAAAATTTCTCAAAGTATTGTAAAAACAAGACAAGTCAATCAACGATAGAGCGAGGAAGCTAAAATTTTCTTCAGAAAAATATTGTCTATTGTTTTATATTTTGGTAGCAATGGGTGGCCTGGCAAAGTCGTTGTCGTCGTCGTAATCCCAAGAAAAGAAATGTGTCCTGGACCAGATGTCCAAAAATTAAATTGACATTGACAAGGAAAACTTCTGATGTAAAATCTACTGTAAAATCAAAATCTGTTGCTGGTTATATTTTTTTAATCAAATCGTTAAATAAATAATAATAATTTAGTCTATCTATACACATTTATAAATACAATACATAGAATTAATTTTCAACTATAAATAAATCTTAATCTTACGTTTACGTCTAATGACTTTGATTATTTTTTATACTGTGTCTGTTTTACTCCAATTCCCCAAATAACGCACCAATTAATTCCATTTAAAAAATCAAATACTATACAAGTTAGAGACAAATGCAAAGGACACTCAGAATATTTTACATTGAATACACAAATACGAAACAATTCAAATGGCAAAAAAATCGTAGTAGGTAGTATTTAGGTAAAATCACAAAAACAAAGTTGAATCTATTTATTTATTGTTGTAGGGCGTAAAATTTCACATTCATTTTCATTTTCCTCCAATTTTTTATTATAACAATGTCGCATTCTTTTCTTAGGAATGGAAAATTACTACATTAACACATCTTCTTACCGGTGTTAGACAGTTGACTTTTCCTTATGGTTCTAATCAATCTTGACAGTGGAGTAAATTTTTCTAACGAAGTAACTACTTCCTATATAACCCACAGTTCCACACATGATTCCAAGTCCTAAACTAAAGAGTGCCATATGACCAAAGTAAAAGGCTGTTTGAAAAAGTCCATACATTCTGAAAATAGACGAATCAATAGCAGAATTAAAATATGAGGTTTGCTTTCAACTAAAACTTTAGAACTTACTTGGTTTTGAATAGAAAGTAATAAATCGAATATAAATAGACGTATCCGGATGTTGATGCAGCAGCAAAAAATGATGTCCATTGCCAACGATAGTCTTCCGCATTAAGTAAGAAGTAAGTACACACAATTGTAACGCAGACAGTCACAAATAATAAAATCAGAAAGACCAATAACATGAATCCATAAACGTAGTAAATTTTATATGCCCAAAATGAGGTGAAAATGAAGTACCTAATTAACAAACAAAAAATAAGAGATCAATAAATGCAAGATCCATAACCATGAATAATTAAATCTTACATTTCAATAAAAATTGATCCAAAGGGCAAAACTCCGCCTAAAGCAACAATCATAATAGGTTCCATAAACCATTTCTTTTCAGGGATTGGTCGAGGAACAGCATTCACTCGGCATGGATGATCGGGTTGTCCAGCTAAGTTTCGCCCTAAGACTGTTCCAACAAGGGTTAAGGGTAGACACACAAACAAAACAATGCATGTTACTGCAACCTAAAGGTTTAAAAATTATGCATTAAACCTCATTCAACTGCCCTTCAATTTTTTTCAAAGTTTTCTTTTTTACCATGCTTCCAAATGGTATTGCTCGTGATGCATGATAGTAAATAGCAATGAAATTGATAAAGAACGCTGTACCACAAACTACACTGGGAAGTAAGAACACAGAAGTTAACATCTGTTGAATCCATTTCTGAAACACAAAGCATGCATGCAAGAATTACAATCAGTTTTACCTTAGAGTTAGATTGACATTCATAGTTTTCATTTAAGTTTACCTTTCCACCCATTCGTGAAAACAAAGAAGCTCCAAAGTATCCATTAATTGGAGCAGTTGCGGCATATACAAAAATAGCAGTTGAAAGGAGGGATCCGCGCTCTGTATAAAGTTCACCAAGAATTGTGAATAGAATTACTGCAATTGTTACAACCAAAAGTTGATATCCAGTTCCAATGAGGGCAGAGAATACGAGGGCATGAGATGCTGGTCTAAATACATCTCCATGGACTTGTTTCCATCCATATTCATCTCCTAAATCCCGATCCTAGATATGACATAAATTCTAGGAGTAAGATACAAAACATACGTCTTCAATAAGACAAATCGTACCATGTCATCCATCTCTTCATCCTTGGCATATCGAGCATAATCCTTTCTCAAAGTTCTCATTAAGATCATTGTTACAAGACCCACAAGGAAAATAACCATCATGAAACTGTTGAAAATTGAAAACCAGTGGATTCTATGCTGAAAAAAGTTCGGATCCAAATATTTATCAAATCGATCTTCGTATCGGACTGAGGATGGTTTCCAATTAACTTCATAACTAAAGGCAATTTTAACTCCTTTCTTTAGGAGCGTTTTTCCTTCAGTGGTCATGTTAATATCTACGACACGATTTCCATTGAAACCAATGTCAAACTTCATATGTGTATAGATATAGTAGTCTTCACTTGATTGATCGGATTCTCCAACAACACCTTAAGAAATCAGGGAAATACAATACAATATAAATAAATTGTTGTGCTGCTTTAGTCTTAGATGTGTTTACCCCAAATTGGCAAATCATCAATAAACATTTGATACCAATAACGATTCTTCACAGCATAAACAAAGGCCTTATAGTCTTCATCTTTTAACTCTGAAACTTCACAGTAGGCAGTGACTGGTGTGTTAACTGGAGACAACAGATACAAGGAAATTAATTAACGTATAAATTATGCCTTCATCAATAAAATTCTAACCATAACCATACCTTTATAATTGATACCAATTTGGGAGTATTCCAGCTCAAATCCTTGAAGGGCTTCTGCTAGGGTTTCATGATAATGTCCAATACTTTCTTGTGGTCCTTTGCAAAATGGTAGGGAATAATAACTATATGTTTCTTGTCGATTATGATAGGGTCCAACGGTATTCATCCATAAGACAACTTCTTCATCATCACGGTACTGTAAAGCAAGGATTGAATAAGAATTAATAATCTTGTAAATCATAAGTATTACACGTTGAATCAACCAAAGCTCCACTACACTTACACTGTGCGTATGTTCATCTCCAAGTAACAATCCAACTTGGGCAAGGATGACAATTAACTTTATGTAATTTCTCATTCTGATCATTATGAGCTCATAATCTAACTAATGCAATGGTAACTATGATTGTAAAATGTCAAGGGACAAGACACAGGAGACTTAAGGATAATGACCGTTTTAGTTGTTAAGAGATCAATCAGCTGGTATCCGACCAACCTGAAACTTTACTTTAATTGTCTCCAACTGTCAAATGTCCATCCAGTCACCCACCCACCAGTTGGCTGGGACCCTTGAAAATGGTGATATTTCGACCTGGGGCAACTAATTTCGATAGGACTGTTAATTTTTTTTTGACAAATTAACTAAATCTCATCCAAAATGCAGGACAAAAGTTTGTACACATATAAAAACCGAATTGAACTGAACACGTCAGCCGAACTTCTCTTCTCAAATCTCAACAAAACCGAACATTACATTTTACGCTGCAGCTGCACTACAGCACAGGCAAAATAGCAAAGGCATCTGGCTTCTGACATGGACAACTTTTTTTTAGGTATATTTATTTTGAATTCCCCAGAAAAAAAGCTTGGATTTTTAGAATCTAATGTTTAATACAATTTTAGGACGCTTGGACGCTTTAAAAGTGACATTACCTGACACAATTTGGAATACAACTCAAGCTACGATGATTTATGGTATGGTTATCGAATTAATATTTAATTAATCAATCAAAAACATATTTGGATTTATATCAAGTAGTTGAGTTGATAGAATTTTAAGGAGCATATTTGGGTCGGGTGTCTGGTCTTGTTGGCTGGCCTTACACATACATACGCTTAAAATCGTTTGACATCTGCATGTGCTGAACTATAATTACAAAGAATTTGGTTTAAATTAAAACCACGTTGTATAAATATAAATGTATAATTATAAACTAGTGGTAGCGAGCGAGCGACCAGCGATAGCTCATGGGACATGTGAATTATTTTACAGTTTCGTTTACCTAATCAGGATGCTATGCCTCTGCGAATTGGGAATAATGGAAGATAAGTAATGTAAAGT
The DNA here is from genome assembly GCA_034700645.1 of Xenylla mediterranea. Taxonomy (NCBI): domain Eukaryota; kingdom Metazoa; phylum Arthropoda; class Collembola; order Poduromorpha; family Hypogastruridae; genus Xenylla; species Xenylla mediterranea. Next base: position 22,405 of record JAQGCY010000068.1, on the reverse strand, counting down.
AAAACCACAAAACGTATGTTTCCATGTTTGTTGCTAAATGATAAGGATAATGTGTGCTGTGCATCATTTTGCGCTTAATTTATATGCAAATTGAGCAAAGTCCATAAATAAATACTCTGCTCTGCTTTCCTAGTTCCTATTTTCGAGTTGTAAAGTTTTATCAAGAAAAATAATAATTTTTATTTTTGTATTGTTTATTATTACTAAACAAAATTGTCTCATGTTAGATTGTCAGGTGCAAAATTCATAATCATAATCTAAATCCATTTTCCAGTAAAAAAAAATCTTTTTATTAATCCAAATGTCAATATGTCTATGTTTAGTTGGCAGTAGCACAGCAGCGGTGCTCTGGTCGGTCTACCCCTGCCGTGGCCTACGTGCAGATAAATAGAAAGATAGACGATAGACTACGATTTAGAAAAGTAGCAACAAGTATTATTCCACGCAAATGCCGATATACTAGTAAAAATGCAGCAGTAGCAGCGAGCTAGCGGTGTATAACTCCCTAGACTTCCGTATGTTTTCTTGTCAATTTATTTTTGAAAGAAAGCAAAAAAGAAAAGAAAGGTGTACCAAGTAGCAAAATAGAAAAGGAAAGCACCTATGGTATAAAAAATCAATAGTATTCTACTAGTCGCTCGCTAGCTTGGCGTTGGCACGATGGATAAGAAAACTTGCTGGAAAAGTGAATTTATCCGATCGTAATGGAATTTTAAACATTTTTCCTTGCTAAACGTTTCTAGATATTACATAACCAAGAGTTTTCGCAATTTTCTGTAACAATAGTTGACAAATATTTAATGTAATGCTGATGCATGCATTCTCATTGTAATTTTTATAGGTTCGGATGATGAAAATGTAAAAAATGATGGTGTTTAGAATTTTGATATTTTCTAGTTTTCCTCTCCTCATTGCATTTAACGAAATGAAAATGAAATTTTTTTCTTGCGCAATTCTTACTCATTCCATCCATTCCATATTTCTTTACCTAGTTTTTCCTACCCAATTTTTTGCACGTCACAATCATCCTAGTCATAGCCAGTCATGCTCAGTCTTTTTTAGAAGTATTTTGTCCAAGATCGAGCGAAATCCTAGAGTATTAGATTCATCCTAGAAGCTTGAAACTATGTATGCAGTTTTTTAGTATACATGCCAGTCTCCGTAACGAAATTGAAGAGCTAGATCTAATGCTAAAGCTAAAGCTAGAATCCTAGAGGAATACAAGTTGTTGGCTTGGTTTGCATTGAATCAGAAAAAAAATTAATTTGTTCCGTCTAGTATATGTCGATTAGAATCGTACACAATGAATTGTTTCACGTTCTAATCCAAGTTTCCTTGAATCTAATGAAGCATAACAGGAAAACCCAATGCGCTTCATTTTATGGTCGATGACGGCGTGGACAGACATATTTTTGCTTAAAGCAATTTTCATTTTGCCTCGTGTAGGCATCAATGCATCTCGATCTCACGAAGCAATCAAGCTGCTACGGGTCAGCTAAAACTTAGATTTAGTAAAATAATGCATAACTCTAACCTGTTAAAATTCAGATCAGAATGGAGCATTTTGGACGCATTTTCCGGATTCCGAAGAATAAATATATAGCTCCAGAGCTCCAACTGGCCTGCCCATGTTTTGTTTGACTACTCGGTAGCGCAGATATTTAAATTTGCGTCTTGGACAAACTGTCCTAGTATGCATTTTGAAGATCAATGGACCATCTATATTTATGATGTAAAATTGCTAGATTAATTTATACATACTAGGCCGAACTCCAGATGGTTTGAAATTTAGTTCGATCAGAATCGAACATTTTGGACGCATTTTTTGGATGAATTTGATTCCGAAGATTAAGTGCCCCATTGGTCCAACATGTTTTGCTGAATTTTTAAGTAGCGCAAATATTTAAAATGGCGTCTTGGACAAACTTTCTTTGTATTTTGAAGATTCATAAGTTCGTAATAACCGGAAAAGCTTGTTTTAGATCGTTAATCGTTAGAGCTCACAGTCGGAATCTAAAAGCTCCACCCAGACTGGAACTAGAACTTAGTAAAGTTTGTTGGCTAGTGGCTCTATGGCTGGAAATCGAGTTTCTAAAGGCAAGAAGGCACGGTCGGTCGGATAGGTTTATATAGAATAGTGTAGTAGTCAATTGTACGAGTCCCATCATCATAGTACAATACAATAGTTTAGAAAAAGACTGATTTGATTCTGTCTGTGTGTCGTGTACTCTGGACTGTGGAGTTTATAATACACAGAATCCCAAGAATAAGAATAAGAATCGGGATATTATCAAAAAAAAAAATAGTTTCAAAGTATAAAGTGAAGTAATAAAAAATATATAGTAAGTAAGAGAGAGCAGTGGCTCTGAAATTATCGAGAAAAAGTTATTTTAAATGATCAAAATCCATATTAGAAGAATAGAATAGTACCAAGTAAACTAGTAAAGTAAGGAAAAATTAAAGAAAAATCCCCGATTTGCTTTTGTTTAGTTGTATTGTTCAATTTGGTCTTACTGCTCCATGTTGCACTGCATTTGCATTGCATTGCAATTAATAATCATCACTCATCACAATAATACTTAATACAAAAGAACTAAACTAAACAGCAAAAGAATCAAAATAAAGGTTCCAGGTCCACCATAGCCAAGCTAAACCACGGAGTAAAAATTACATTGCATTGCATTAAACATTACAATAAAATCGAATAAACTTGTTTTTTCCCCTATAAACAACTTTGAACTTGAAATTCAATTCAGTATTTCACAGTGCATTAAACATATTATTATTATTATATGTTATAAAGAAAAAAGAATTGTAAATTGTAATAATAATTGCATTAATCTCCAATCTCCAATCTCTGTAACCTCCTACGTGCAGACTGCAGACTGCGGAGCAGCGTATACAAAAATATACATACAATTACAATACAACAATTATTTCAATTTTTTTCTTCTATTCTATTCTATTCTTCTTCTAGTATCTCCTACAACTACAACTACACCCGCAACAAAAATTGTATTTAATCCAAAATCTGTATTTTCATGAGATTATGAAAATTCGCTCAATTACAATAATAAATCAAATACAAGAATACCATCACCAGCACCAGTACCACGCCGATACAACTTCTGCTAACTGCCTCCAGTACCAGTACCATTTTCAACAATTTCACCGTCAATTTCTCCAGTAGTCCCACTTCAACTGCAAATTAGCTGAGCCTTCTAATTCTAAATCTAATTGTGTGTGATCTGATCATTCATTCTTGTCTTCATACCCTGCCTACCTGCCTACTTTACGTTAACTTTTGCCAGTTGCCATAAAATAATATTTGCATTTTTTGAGGAAAAAGTTGAATCAGAAATTCTTTCCTTACATACAAACATTGCAAAAATTTAAGCAGAACAGTCTCCAGTTTGCAATACCAATATGAGCAGTACGAATAATCAAAAAATGTCAACTACGGAACGGGTCATCAAAAGTAAGTTTAATAAATACAGGTTATTTTTATATTAATAATTTAAAAATTGCATGAATTTGTGTCTGCAGAGTAAGTGTTGTATGAAGTTAAAAATGTTTTTAATTGCATAGAATTTTTGTGGTCCATTCGTTCATAACCGACTGTGTTGTTCAATGGAAAAAAACTATTACATTGTTAATTTAATTGAATTTTAAAGTCCATAGTGTATTATGTAATCGCAGTGTTATTATTATGTCAATCTCTGATTGAATTTGGAATCGATTTTTTGTATTCTGTATCTGTATCTATCTATTTCCAAATAATTTTCTGCTCAAGGTAGCACAGTTTTAGCGTATCTGATTTCCATCTAGAAAAGTTAAAGTTTCGCTAGGTGTCCTTGATATGCTCCTTTTTTGGATATTTCTGTTTGAAAAAATTAAAACATAAGTTGTTTAAAAATTTACTTTTTAAATCGTTAAATTCATGGTTTGAAAGGGCATTTAGTACATGAACATGGAGTGTACAAGCAATCGTGATTTATCAAAATATTTTTTTTAAAGTAAAGCCGAATAACTGATAAAAGATTGTTCAACTTCATGGACTAGCAGAATGGACACATAAGTAGTGCTTAGTGCATATGTCCGCAATTTTAGTTAAAAATGTAAGCCTTAACCAAGGTTGTTTCGTTGTTTGTTGTTGACCTCGTAGAGCAATTAGAATTTAACTTAAAACTGTCTCGCCTGACAGTTCATCTAACATTGCATCGTATCGGCGATAGCATTGGCGATTACTTAACTTAACTAAATGTAATCTGATATAAAGTATTTTGTATTTATTTATTGTAATTGTAAACAAGATTCATATTAGTATTTGTATTAACTTAAGAATTTACTAAATACATCTTGGTATTATTTTCATCCTCATAATACGTGAAACATATTACATATTTAATATGTAAGGAAGATTTATATTTCTATTGAGCCGAGGTCTCAATCCCAATGTGTAATCGTAATGATGATGATGATATCCTAAAGAAACTAATCCTAAAAATGTAATCTATTTTAGTCTTCAATCTCTGTCGACTACATATAATAAGCTTTCCTTACTTCTTTACATATTCTGCTACAAATAACATCCAAACATCCTCTGATTTCTGATCTGAAGCCTCAACTAGCTTACTAGAAACTAGAATATAGTAATAGTACTCCTATTTATCTCTTTTAGTTCATAGTTAGTTAAGAAGTAAGATGTTTTTCTTAAAGGAATCGAAGAAGATTCTTTTGGTTGGTTCTTGATACTCTTAGCTTACTTTAGTTCTTTTGTATTTGTTTGTATTTGTTTGTATTTCAATGTTAGGGAAGAGGATCAAAAGTGAATTTTTTAGATAGTTTAGTTTTAGTTTAGTAGTTTAGATTTTCCGAGTCAGAAGAAAAAGCAGAAGATTTGTATCAACTTCTTATTTCTTTAGATAGATAGAATAGAGATAAGATCATTATAGACTTTGTAGATGTTTTACTTCATTCTACCTCTTTTTCATGTTATATAAACTTAACTGAAACTGACATGATGGAAATGGACTAAATACAAAAAATACAAATAAACGACTATTAGAGCTGGATAGTTTAGTTTATTTATTCCTTTAGATTTTTTAAATCCTATCAAAAACTAAGTTGTATTGTATTTGTGGTAGGAGAATGATAATAATACCCAAAACCAAAGCATAATCATATATTTATATATAAAAAATAAATTCTTTCGCAAAAATACTTATTTTTAAGAGAGATTTCAGAATCCAATAGATCCCCTATAGTTTCCTTTCGCCAAAAAAATAAAATAAGATTATTTTCTTTTTAGTCAATAGATATGGAACGAACTGTACAAAAAGATATTTCCAGTAAATCAATCTAAAATGTTCAGTGAGCATGTGACAATTTTCATCTAATAAGCAATACATATAGGGTTCAATATGGATGGAATGAATGTGTCTCGCTTGCTGTCTCTCTGCTCCACCGTAACCGTTGTGTACCGTGTACGGACGGACGAGATATTTGTTTGTTTCCCATTGGAGACCCTTTGACTTGAATTGACATGTTATATAATTAGATATATATATGTATTATAGGCATAATAAATTTTGGTCACATAAATAAATTCCATAAATTTTAGCTCTCCTACACACCAACAAGAACAACTAAGCTACTTTCCTTTTTTACAAAGCTACTGCTAGCTAGGTATCTAGATTTTTAGCTATAGTTAACGATTTAGTTGCGTGAGGAACTTAACTACTCCTAAACGCTAAGCCTTTCGACTTCTTAACTCATTCACCCACAAAAAAAATTATTATAGGTTGGATTTGGAATTGGAATTAGATGTAGGGTGACGGATCTTTCCTATATAAAAAAATAATAGCAAAAGCTGTAAATTAGATTTTTTAGGACTAAATGCCTTGAATAAACTACACTACATACAACAACTATTCATAAAAAGCAAAGGAAGTTAAAGTAGAAATCTAAATGTTAGGCATTGGCATTTAAAACTAAACCACACTAAACCAGCAAACCTCCATTTTTTCCCTACTAGGTTCTTATTAGGTACAATATATTGTAAAATGAAGGAGAGAATTACAATATTTAATCTCTACCTGTTATTTCGTTATATAAAAAAAGGTGTTTAAAATAATTTATGGACAGGAAACTTTTGGTTATATTTTGAAATAAATAACTTATATTATACTTTACTCTACTATTTAGCCTAGAAAAATACTAATAGTTTGATTATGGAACTTGGAACTGATGGAAAGAATGATAAATCTTGTTTAGTAATTTAGTTTTTACTTCTTTATGTCTATTATAAAGCCATGTTTGACAAGTCAAATTAACATAGGCAACAGATGTGGGGCCATTGTGTACAACGAGAACTATTAGGACAATTTTGTGTATTTTTAGTTTGTTTGGTTTCATACTTCATAATATATGCTCTCCTTTTAACAAGTAGTCAAACATAACTAATGCATATTTATTTACTTAATTCATTTTCATAACTTAAACTTTTTGGAATAATTAGTTAGTGAGCCATACGGATACATTCTACATTCATCCAGAATCCAAAATTTACTCAAGTCAGTACTCACTCTCTGCATCACTTATAAAAAGAAACATGTTGTAATTTAGACCATAATTATTAATTATGATTACTCAAAACTTTGAACAAACAAAAAAATTAATTTAGTGGTTCTGGTTGATTTAATGATTTTTAAACCTTACTTTTCTTAAATTAAATTTAATTAGTTGAGCCAAAGGATGATGGTCAATGGAACTTTGGAACTTTTTAGGCATTTAATTATAATACACAAACATAATTATGGTAAACCCAGAAGGCTAGTTAAACTAATGTTACTTCGCTAGTAAGAGGAGTTTCAGATTTAATAACCGAACTACTAAAAAACCTTGAGTTTGTTTAAACTAGTATTAGTATTCGCTGGGGTTAAATTGTTTATAAAATCGATAGTTATCTTATATAATAGAAATTGGCGAAAGATGAAGCGTGTTAATATTTGGCCATTTATTTTCATAGGCATTGGCATATGGGTGGGTGATCAAGATACTGATACAATACAACACAAAATTATTTGGGCTGGAAAGCTTGTTTTAATTTAAAAATTTATTGCATTGTAGTAAATGTATAGGTATCGCTCAAGCTCATGAAAATATTCGCCATTTTATGGGAACTTTTTAGGTCGTTTCTTCTAATTATACTTTATATATTTATTGTTTCATGTTTTGTTTTGATATATGAGTTTCATTAAATTCAACAAGATTAGAAATTCTCATTTGACTTGGAATGAAACTCCTAGTCTCTAGCTAGACCCAGAATAAAATACTAGAAATGAAGTAGGATTTATCTTCATTTCTTATTTCAATGTAGTAGGATTGTAGTTATTATTGCCGTCTTTTGAAAAAAGAATGAATTTTAGTTTAATGGAGTGTAAACATGAAAGAGCCATCCCTATTTTAATCGTGATACATTAATTTGATGTGTCTTGGTGCATTTTTCTCTGTACACTTAAATAAAACTGTAACCTCTTTTTATTTATTTTATGTACTTATATTTAGCTGATGTTATATTTACGATGATGATAGTAAAAACGGAGTGGTGGGATAAAATAGTAGCAGAGAGTAGAGTGCTGCTGGATAAAGTCGAACCAAGGAGACCTATAATGTTTTATGATCATGAAAGTAGTTTAGGATTAGACTGTTGTTAGAGAATAGAATTCCTTTTTAGTTTTCCGGATATAAAATAGAGCTACCTCCAAGCATTAGTTCATTTTCTTATAAACCTAATATAACGTATTCTTGGGCTTTATTACTCTTTAAGAATTGAAATACAGATAGAAAACAAATGTAGATTGGGAATTGGACTGGGAAAGGTTTATAGTAAAATAGTCTATTATTCTTCCAAATTGCAATGCGATAGGATATAGTTAATAGTTATAGACCTTACTTTAGAACCAAATCTTAATTCTCATTCCCAAACCTTTCATAAAGATAAAGAAGTAAATAAAAAGAATTTGATAGTATTTAAGTCCCTTCTTCCTTTAGACTCAATCTTTTAATCATAGCCTAAAAGATTATGAGCTGCTCGTTTTATATTGTTATGATTTTGTACTTAAGAGTACTTCTTCTCCTATTTTAAGATGTACATACGATATATACGTAACGTAGATAAAGGTAAAGCTGTTCCATTGATTTTTTGGAGATACAAGATTCCAGGAAAACGCCTTGTTTGAATTCTTGAGGAAAGAGGAAGCATGTTTTAAATATGTTTTCGACCAATTTAAACTTGAATAAGGAATTTAGATTTTACACATCTAACGATGTTAAGTTTTTCTATGAATGAAAGAAGACATTACCTGTCATGTCTTATTCTTCTTAAAGGAAAAGAAAGTCTAATTTCATTGCTTTCACTTATATTGATTCACTGTTTATATACTATGGAACCTGATCTGCACTTCTATGTATGTATGATAAGAAGATTGAGGTATGTTTTATCCAAATCCAATTGATTGAGATATACAAATTCCCAAAACGGCAGTATTGTAGCCGAGCCGTACTAATTGAAATTTGTAGGATATTAGAATTAACCTGGAATCTATATTTATATCATTGGTATCAGGTTACTTGGTATTGGTAATATAGCATGTCATGAAAGGGATGACTTCATTCAAATTCTATGTATGATGCACGCAAAGTACAAAGGTACAATTTTGATTTGGAAAGTATTAGTTTTGATTAGTTGGAAATTGTAGGCTTTTGGGTTATAGTTTTACCACTCTAAAACGAATAAACTATAGTGTTCAGTCACGGTCTAGATTCTGACGCCTTTTTGGTTCACCTAATGGAATTACATTTGCAAATAAACAGTATTGTATGTAACTGGTTATTTGATATACATAAAAAGTTAAAGTTAAGTGTTATTCTAGTTCAGTTGTATTTTTGAACCAGCAAAACATTTTCTCCAGAACCAAGGCTTCCCAGCCAAACATGGCATAGAACATGGTGTGCTAATGGAATGTATTCTTGTTTCGTGTTTATGTAAATTGCATTTATTAGGTTTTCATTCCAAAGGCGTACATACCAATGGAAATAGAAGACTAGCAGTAGCACTCGGTGCATTGCATTTGTTATGATGAAACGAGTATGACTTTCACTTTCTCCTTTCCCTATCTCTATCTCGAGGAAGAAGAAACTAAAAGAGAAAATTAGTTTTGTCTACTAGTCTAGTCCGTAGTCCGCCTAGTGTTAATGTGGAATTTAGGCCTTTGGGTTGATGTAAAAAGAAGATAAGAGAAGTTGGAAATGGAATGCTGTGATGTGAGTGCTGAGCTAAAGTGAAACTAGAAGAAAGATCCAATGGTAAATAGTATGGTTAAACAGCAAGGCCAAAAAGTAGTTTTTACAAAGTAATATTAGGTTTTTCTAGTTTAGTTGTAAAGTTTAGTACACTGGCATTTATGTGATCAGGGTTTGTAATATGAGCTTGTTACTTTTCCTGATAACCGAATACTTTCTTTCCTTCCAATTACCACTTTAGAACTTAACCTTCTTAGTTCTTGTAAGAAAAGAAACATTTTTTTATGTAGTATCCTGGGGAGATAAGTTCTTTCTTAGCTAATGTTACAAATTCAACATAGAATAAGAAGTGATTAGCATTATTCCGATACCAATTTCCTTTATCCGAACATTCTATTCCTTTCCTTCCTTTCCTTGTCTTATTCCCTTAGAATGATTTTATCCAGAAAATTTAAAGTTAAGCTCCTTACTTTTCTTACTTACTTACGTTAAGTCTATGTATTTTGGAAGCTGAAATATGTGAGAAGAATAATTTAGTACTTCTTTCTTTGTTTCATTTCATGTTGAGTATTATGGGTTCCGGGGTCGTAATTAATTTAGTTGACTGAGAAGTGGAGTATATTATTGCCAAACTTTGTCTTTTATTTGCATTCAAATGAAAAGGACTGTTTGTTTTACAGTCGTAGTGAAATGATTAATATGATAAATTATTAATTCCTATGTCATACTTACTTTGAGATTAAACTCCGGTGCTTTTGTGAATATTGCTGTTTGTTTATTTATTTATTATTCCTGTTGCCCTTTAGCTTTCATTCTGGAAAATATAAAAAAATGAAAGGTTGCATTATTCATATGAGTGAATTTGTCCTATCGTCGTATGCAAAAGGAAAGTTAAAGTACAAGAATTTATGTAGCATATGGCGTTTTCCTAACTTATACATATTATCAGAATTTTAAATTTAAGGTTCGCATGTTACTGAAAGCAAACTTATATTCATGATTTTCTTTGCAATTTTGACTTGACTTGAATAAATGTTGAATATTTGAATTTGATTGGGCTAAATCGAAAAAGGGAGAAATAGAAATGTTGAATATTGTGTTATTTTTCCTTAAAATGAAAGTCTAAATTTCCATTGAAAAGAAAACTACTTTACTTTCACACATCCGAACATTTGAAGAAATTCTTTATCGTAAGATAACACATGAACACATCACATTGGATGGAGAAATGCTTTAATTTTGACTGAGTGAATTTGACAACATAACTGACTAACGCGTCCACATAATTTAAGCCTTTAGGCACAGTCATTCCGTTCCATAATCCTTTACTTTCTCTGACTGTCAGTCACAGACATTTCATTGACTACTCAGTTGAACGAGACTGACTGACATTATGTTCAAATCAAAGGAAAAGTAAGGAGGCATGATAAATTAGGTGAAATAAAATTGTTCAGATTTTCTATTCCTATCTACTGGAAAATGCAACGACAGAGCTTTTTTCCTCCAGAAAATCACATTAATTTTAGTTTCTTTCCTAAGGATAGAGCATTGCATTTGTTATGGTTTCATTCTTCATGGTAAATCCTTGTTATTTTTCTTATATTGGAGTTAAATTATTTAATTTTGCCTTTATTCGTTTCTAGGTCGACTGTTTAGTTTAGATTCAATTTTTGTAATCGTCAGATCATATCATCCTTTCAGTCGCCAATTTTTCAGCAAAATTATATTTTAGAAATAAATATTGATTTAACATCATCCTTTGTATAGTTTAGCCTTACTTACTTTCACCTCACTGATTCGATTATAGTATATACAAAACAATGCTAAAATCCATGAAGTTCTTTTCACAAGCCTAGCCTACCATATGATTCGATCTTTTCGACTGCAAAAATTTAGAAATACAAATAAAAGTAGGTGAATTTATTGGCATCGACGTTCGTTGAGTATCCGTTTCTGGAAAAATATAAAAGCATTTTATATGTATTTTATATTTACGCAATAAAGATTATCATTATCAAAGAAACTTTTTGTTCTACAATATTCCACGACGTAACTTGAATATAAGGAAGGATTTTGGAATCATTTTCATCGTGTATTTGTGCCAATTGCAAATGTTGGTAATAGTAAACTTTCGTTTTCTCTTATGAAAGTTTTATTTCTTGTACAGAAAGCATTTGCTCCGAAGAGATTGATATCACTTTCACAAGTTCAAACTTTACTTTTTCTGTCATAGTTTTTCGTAGTATTTTGTAGTAGCACTTTCCCATTACTATATAACTTTCCAAGGAATAGAACCAATGAAGGATATTATTTTATTATTGTATATACAAAAGGGTTCAACAGGTTGACATATAAAAAAAATTGTATAAGTAAAGTACAATTTAATCCTATCCATGGAAGCCTAAGAAATTTTAGAGGATCAGTTATAGAGTGATGATTTCATTAGCATTGAAATTTGAAAATAAACCGTGTAAATTTACTACTACCATAGAACAGTCAAAAGGCACGTTTCGATAGATCAATATAAATAATGCTGAACATGTCAGATGCAGGTTGATAATATTGTTACCCGTAACTTTAGATTTTTAGTAACGAGCTCCTGGAGAGCATATATATATTAATGTATAGAAAGAAACAGAAAGAAAACTTTTGGGTTTTACTTGACTTTACCTGTTGATCCTAGAATAATAATATAAAAGCACGTGCTAAACTTAAGCAAAGTTCGATTCGATAACATCGTTCAATTACATTGAAGATTAATGTGTGTTTTTTTTACAGGTGTCCCTTTACCACCGAGTCATAAGCTAACTATTGCTGAAGTATTTGATAGACCAGGAGGTAAACCAAATCATGAGAAATTAAAGCAACATTTTGTACAAGAAGGTAGAATAGAAGAAAGTGCGGCACTAAAAGTAATCAATGATGGGGCTGCATTACTTCGGACAGAGCGGACCATGATTGACATTGAAGCTCCAGTAACAGGTAATGAATATCATGGTTGAGTAATTACTTTCGATCTTCAAAGAAACTCATACATATATTGAATTGGTTTTTATGCGCAGTTTGTGGAGATATCCACGGCCAGTTTTACGACCTTATGAAACTATTTGATGTCGGCGGTGACCCGGCGACGACTAAGTACCTATTCCTAGGTGACTACGTTGATAGAGGATACTTTAGTATAGAGGTAAGGAACCTAAACTTCTAAACTCTCATTCATTATTCATCCAAAACCAAGGTTTCTACTTTCCAACTCCAGTTTTGTTGTGCGTGCAATTTTCTATTTAGCCTCAAAAAGTAAGCAATAACAACAAGTTGAAAGCTGCTTGTATTTTTCCTATTGGAAAATAGCTACAATGAAAAATAAATTACTGTTGAGTTTTCCAATACATCAATTTGTAACATTTCAAAGTATAGCTTGAGGTATGCAAATATTATAGCTTAAGTAAGGAAGCTGTTTGGCCTGTTGAATTTTCATGTTCATACATCTTATCATCCTTATCCCCGAATTTGACTTGAAAGATTTTCCTTTCCCCGGAGCAAATCAAGCTTTTAAAATAAATGAGAAGGGTTTGAGGTACATTGGTAAATATCTGAAAACCTTGTTTTCCAAACGATTGCTTTCTGGTTTAGATATTTTTTCTCTACTTTGTTTCCTTAAAACCTTACTCGAACTTTCTAAAAAAAAAGTTGAAAATACAAAAACTACAATAACTATGTACATGAGCTTGATTAAAGGAAACGAAGATTGGATTGGATTTGCCCTAAATCCTTTTTACTTTTAACTAGAGAAAAAGCTTGTCCTATTCCATAATTCTACTTTTAATGAAGAAACCTTGGTTTGGTTGGTTTTAGTCAAGCTTGTTTAAATCTTTTCTCCAACCCTAAACGCGTAATTCTCTTGAAGTTTTATTAAATCAACTTAATGAAACTTGTTAAAAATTCATGATGTTTACTATACAACTTTTTCTTTGAATATTTTTTCAGTGTGTTTTGTATTTATGGTCGCTTAAATTAACATACCCTCAAACTTTATATTTACTACGTGGAAACCATGAATGCCGACACTTGACTGAGTACTTCACCTTTAAACAAGAATGTAAGTTAAAGTTAAGGAAATTCCTATTGGCTCTTGAGAAAAATGCTTAAGTTGAAATTTATGTTCTAAGGTAAAATCAAATATTCTGAACGGGTGTACGATGCCTGCATGGAAGCATTTGACTGTCTCCCACTAGCAGCATTAATGAATCAACAGTTTCTTTGTGTGCATGGAGGACTTTCACCGGAAATCCATACATTAGATGATATAAGGAGGGTATGAAATCATTCTTCATTAGACCCATTTCACTATCGCTGTCGTCTAACTTGGAGTCTTTTCCGTTCTATTTCAGTTGGATCGTTTCAAAGAACCACCAGCATTTGGGCCCATGTGCGATTTGCTCTGGTCTGATCCTTTGGAAGACTTTGGAAATGAGAAGAATACATCAGAGCATTTTACTCATAACACTGTTCGTGGATGCTCATATTTCTATAGGTAATAAGACTAGACTACAATTCTTCATTTACTCCAACACAGACACAGAGACCTGTCAAACCTTTATAGATTGGGAGTCTTATATCGAAAAGCATAAATTCATAAGCTATAATAATAATAATATGGTTTGGGTAATAATTTTGAGGCTGAGATAGAAGTTTCATAGATAAAAAGTATGAAGTTGGAGAAAGCCCTGAAACGCCAAGGCAAGGAAACAAGGCCAACGTGAACGCCAAGCCAAAAAAAGCTCATAACATATGCGTTGTGATGATATCATTTCTTGTAAGAAAAGATGAGATCTCATATCTATTATTCCTTTCACTTCCTAGGACTAAAAGTTATATTTCATACGTGACTCTTCTAAGTAAAAAAAATGAAAGAAAGTGAAGAAAGTAAAATAGGGAAAAGGAGTCAAGTGAAAGTCTCTTCTTGTTGCAAAAAAAGAAAAAGGAACTTGGGTTTTATTATGTATCTATCTATTCTATGCTATTTGGTAGGTCTAGATAAAACTAGAACTAGATCTAAAGACCTAGCTACAGTTAGCTAGCAAGGAAGCAGTCAGTCTCTAATAATAATGGTTAAGATCTTTCTCTATTCTATTTCATATGTTCTAGCGCAACGCGCATGGATTCTTGTCTCTTAATCCACAAAATCAATGTTATGATTTTCCTAGACTCGCTAGCTTCCTAGCTAGCAGGTTTCCAGTATGTCGTAGGTATACACACACATTTAGATTTTGTATTAAAAAAAATGACAAATTAGCTCTTCGGAATTGTTTACATTAACGCTAGTTCAAAAACTAATCTTTCATTTCATACGTAGCAAGAGCGACGTAGCGTAGTTCTTTTATTACGGAGAAAGCAGAATGAAATACATAAATCAAAATCCCCAAACAAGGAGAATGACAACGAGATAGGGAAAACAAAACTCAGCAAACTCTCTTATCTTTTCTTTTAAATTAAACATGATACATATATGTTATTACAACTTATTATTATACGAATGAAACATTATTGTATTGTATTGTATTTGTAACTGGAGGCTTTTGTTTATTGGTTTACAGCTATGCAGCTTGCTGTGATTTCCTACAAAACAATAACCTTTTGTCCATTATAAGAGCTCACGAAGCCCAGGACGCAGGGTAAGGAAAAAAGAAAATAACAAGCGTTTTTGTGTATTGTTGGTGTCCATTTTTACGTTATATAAAATAAAATAATAGGTAAAAGCACAAGGACTAAGAAAGAAAGACCAAGGCATAGGCTAGGCATGATTTGTATTTATACATACATACATGCCTTGTTTAATTTATTCCAAACTTTCTCCTCGTCATAGTCATATACTCATAGTCATTTAAAACCATGAGGCTTTTTCTCATAATGAGCAGAGAAAGAGAAAAAGGTTTTGATGGTTTGTTCTTGGTCTTGGCTTCACTTGGAAGTGGGTCTCCACTCTCGACAGTAAACTATACATAAGAGAATGGAAACTGCTTTCTCATGTTCATGTTTTGAAGAAAGGAAGACGGAATGTTTATAACCAAGTTTTTAGAAATTAGGTTTTGAATAGATCAATACAAAAATACGTATACACACATACACATGCAGAACGGAACCTAAGAAAGTATAAGGAAGGAACGGAAGAAAGGAATAAAAGCATGCATAGACATAGTTGGTCTTGGTGCTTTCTTTCTTCTTGTGTTTCTATTCATTCCCTTATCATTTCTTCTGTCTTTCTTTCTCATGCTCATCATCATGCATGCCAAGCCAACTTGTCTTTCTTGTCTAGTCGCAGTCAAAATCTATGTAGCCTAGTAGAATAAAGAGGAGTCCTATTCCACAAACACACCTCTAAATGAATCCTATGAGATCCTTTTGTCTAAATTCGTAGAAATTAATTTTGGAAAGTTGATTTGATTCGCCTCCTTGCGAAGGCGAACTCAAAATGAAGACTCTATAATAACTTATTCTAAAATAAAAGCATGTTCATTAATTACGCTAAACTTTAAAATAAGAATGAAATCTAAAGATCATAAAAGAATTCTAATCTATCTAATGTATGAACTTTTTTTTATTTCGTTGTGGTAATAGATATCGTATGTATCGGAAGAGTCAAACAACAGGTTTCCCTTCTCTAATCACCATCTTCTCTGCGCCTAATTATCTTGATGTTTATAATAACAAGGTAAAGTAAACCCAAGAGACACATAAATAAAGTAAAGACGTCATCGTTCCGTCGATCAATCGACTAAAGTTTATATACTTTGTATTTTGTCTACTAGGCTGCCGTTCTTAAATATGAAAATAATGTAATGAACATTAGACAGTTCAATTGTTCACCTCATCCCTATTGGCTACCCAATTTCATGGATGTTTTCACATGGTCTCTGCCTTTCGTTGGAGAAAAAGGTATGGACATTTATCTGAATACTTTGTACAAATTCATTATAAATTGTTTAATTAATTTATTGCAAAATTTTAGTCACAGAGATGTTGGTGAATGTATTGAACATTTGTTCAGATGATGAATTAACTGTTGAAGGAGAAGAAAGCACGGATGACGGTATGGTTGGATTGATATTTAACAATTCACCATTGCTTAATGTTTCCTTTTACGTCCTGTCCTTTGTGTGAATATGTACTTCCTTACATGTATGTTTCAGATGAGGCACAATCGGTGCATTAGGGCATTAGACACTTAGCATTCCAATGCACTTGTATAATTGATAACTCTTCCGAGGTATATGAAATCGATCCAAGGAAAAGACGTAGAATTAATTGATACGCGACCTATTTTAAATTTCGATAATTCAATCCGAGCGAAGGTGGATGATAATATATTTTCTTCCATTTGTCTCTAAAATTCTATTTATATTTTTTAACTGAAAAAGAATACTATGAAGAATGGTGAAAACTGAAACCAAAGTTCCTTTCATTTTTCTTGTTGTATTGTGTTCGAATGATAATTTTAGACAATATGAAAACTTATATTTTCATTCATTAAAAAACTTATTACATAAAGTTAGGGATGACGAACATAACTTTTTTTGACTACGTAGTTTACAATGACTCCACAAAAGGATGATATTTAGTGTTGACCTACTCACATTTACAATCATATTGCTGGCTTTTTTGTTCTTCTTCTTCTTCTGCTATCCTTTTCTTATATGCTTTTCTATTTTTTGATTTTTATTAAATCTGTATGTTCATGTTACCAACTTCTATGTGAATTGTAAATTAGGAACAAATTATTTGAGAAGGCTGAGCGAGAGTCTTACAAGTAGTGAATCAAGTAAAGAAGCTGGTAAGTTTGTGAGTTGTTTCATACTTCCGGTACAATGTAGTGTATTGTCATTTTTACAAGAAAAAAACTAATCCGGAGTGAGGTTTTGAAACAAGAAATTTTTTTTGTTCCATTTACAAAAACTGATTCATTAATAATAAATTCGTCATTGCTACTTTACTTTCTCCTTTTTTAGTCCTAGGCAGGCACCCTTTGCTTTATTTGTTTGATCTTTGATAAGAAAGAAAGTAAAGTACTATGAGAAAAGAGAATGAACAAGTTTTCTCTGTCCTCTTTCACTTTTCAACAGAGCCTAATGGAAACTTACCTTTTGCAAATTTATACAAATATTTACTTTTCTCAAGATTAAAAAGCCTATTTTAGTATTATAGTACTTTAGTCTTATTTTAGTTTTTCCTTTTTAATAATTTAAATCCTCTTATTTTCAACTTCAAGTTAACTTTCTCTTTTGAGTTTTTGTAGAGCACAGAGATTGCAGAAGTTTGGATAGAAGAAGGCTTGAGAGTTTTCTACTGTGCTATTATAAGTGTTGATTTACCTAATTATATTTTCTGTTGTTGGATTGACATTAATTGACAAATTAACTGTTTGACTTACTGACTTTATTTTTTGTAAAGAAACTTCTATACGAATGTTCATATATAGGATTATAACAGAGCATAACAATGATACTTTCCTCAGGTTTGGATTGATTTTCATTTTCATAATCATAAATTCATAAAATTTACTAGTTTTTTCGTGTGTCCCTATGTGTGATTTTATGTGTGTGTGTGTGTGTAAACTGTTATCCCGTCCGTCAGTGTTCTAGAGTAGAGCATCTCGAAGTTGTAACGGATTCTCGCAATGTTTATAGCTGCTGCAGCATCGGCAAGGAAGGAAGTCATTCGTAACAAAATACGTGCTATTGGGAAAATGGCCAGAGTTTTCTCAGTCCTTAGGTAAAAACCAAAAAAAAAACTTTTTTCCCCAATTTCCTTTCTATCCGTTTCAGATAAAAAAGAAAGTTTAAATTTAAACTAATGTTCGTTCCTTTTATCTTATGTGTAATTTTTTTTGTGTATTTGTATTATAGGGAAGAGAGTGAGAGTATATTGCAACTTAAGGGTCTTACACCTACTGGTAATTTACCACTTGGTGCTCTGTCGGGTGGACGAAATACACTCCGAAATGGTAAGTTAAAAAGTTGGACTGAGTTTAACTTTTACTTTCTTCATATTGAACTTGATGTTCATTGTCCATTGTTCATTGTTATTGATACTGAAAATGCTCCTTTCCTGCTTCTTTTAAACTAATTTTTTTACTTTGGAATCCCATTCCCAAGTCTAATAAAATATTCCTTTGAGTTTTTTATTTTCTTAAAGAAAAATAAATTGTTTAGGGTATCGCTTTTTTTTACTTTAGTCCTTCAATATATAGAAGTAACTTAATTATTTCACTCAAAATTGAAAAAAAGGAAACTAAAGTTATGTTGGGTTTTTTGTACCCGATATTCCCTTACCATTCCACACTGATAAAAAACAATCCATCCATCCGCATCCATTCCATTTCTTTTTAGGATATAATAGTATAGTATAGGATCCTGCTTTTCCTTTCCTGTTCAAGAGTTGTTGACTTTGAGTAAACTTGACGTCAAAAGTTTTTCTTTTGTATACAATATAAGTGTAATACTTTTACCTTGAGAGAGAGAAAAAAAATAAAACTTGAAAGCTATGTCTGTTCTGATTCAGTTTCTTTCACTTTTCAACATACATTTGATTTTTTTTCCTGAGTGAATTTGGTCAGAGAGGATATGTTACATTTTATATTTACTTTAACATGCATAATATGAGACGAGACAGAGAGAAAGCTGACTCATTATATTAAAATGTTGCAAATTGTCAATTTGACTATTTTTTTTCTACAGCATTACAAGGATTTTCTGGTGATCATTTGATCATGACATTTGATGAAGCTCGTGGTTTGGACTCAATGAATGAAAGAATGCCACCACGAAAAGAGGGTAGTTCACCATCTTCTCCAAAAGCTGGTGGGACTGGAGCTGCTGCAAAAGACCCTTCATCCCCACCAACTGCACCGGCTGGTAGTAAGGGGACTACTCCTCCAAGTAAAAGTAACAATGCTCGTACAACAAATAGTCATCGATAGAGAAAAAAAGGAATTTAAATCCCAAGTGTGTGAGATCCAATCAAATGAAAAAGAAAATGAAGCAAAATAACATAGTCATGATTAAAATTCAATCCTTAAGAAAAACAAATCGGGTCTACGGTATTTTTTTTCATTTATTATTATTATTAACATTATTATCATTATAATACGTATGTATATCTATCTATTTTGGTGATTGATTGTAATAATCCAAAGATTTTTTTTTCTGTTCTGGTCAAATTTAATCGAATCAATGAAGCAAATTTTTTGTAGGGTTGTGTCATACAAATTATGCATAAACTAGAAATCATATTATTAATCAAAAAATTCAGTCAAAAGAAAATTTAATATTATTACCTTACATAAAATTTATCCGGTGTGTAATTTCACCCTTAAAAACTTTACTTAATTACTTATTATTATTATTGATTATCAAGAGCTTTAAGAACCTTGAAGAAAAAAAATTCAAATCACTTTACCTGTCTCACAGAAGAAAAAAAAAGGAAAAAACACAGAATTTATGCTCATTTAGTGATCAGAGTTATTATTATTAATTATTAATTAATTAAGTTCAATATTTGAAATATTACATTATTAATTACACTTACAATTATTAAGGTTAAAAAAAGATATAAAAAATACATTACAATACATACATACAATATTTAATTTATTTTTGTTCTTTTTCTTTCTCTATTTACTCTTGTCTTGAATTCATTTTTGTTTTCCTTAGTTTCTTTCTTTCATTTTCTTCATATTGATTTGGAATTTGAAAAGAAACAAAAATTTTGAAAGAAAACCCTAATAATAATCATAATACTTTACCTAATTGCAAAAAATAAGCAGACGAGACGGTAAACAGTTTGATTTATTTTTTATTTTTACCTATTGGTTTTGTCTTTGTGTTTTTTTTATTATGTATGCCTTGAACGAAAATGTTCTATTCTCATTATGATTTTGATTTACCCCTTGAGGCCTTTGGGAATGTGTATCTGTATGGATAATGATGAACAAAAAAATAATGAATTTTAAAGAAAAAGTACAGTAGTTGTTGTTGCGTGATGGTACTTAAGTGTTCAAAGCTTTCTATCTAATTTTTAATTAACAACAAAAAAATATCCTATGTTTAAAGACACACTTTACGTAAAAACAAAACAAGTAAACATAACATAAGTACATCATCTTCATCTTCCCTGTTTTTTCCTTGATATGAATATGAATATGAATATGATGAATGACAATGACATAACATAAATGCATTGCATAGAAATAGAGTAATAATAATAATTTATAGATAAATGTGTTTCTCTATCTATCTCTCTCTGCTTTATATTACATTACATTAAATGGTGGTCTAGTGTGAGTGTTTATATGTAATAATATTAGGTATAATATAGGAGATAAATTCAATAGGAAATTGATTTGATACTAGTACAAAAGGAAAGAGAAAACTCCGATTAATATATACGTTAGATAGATAGAAATAGAAAGTTAACTTTCACTTACTCACAACTCACCCAATTCACTCATACCTGTTCATGTTGATATTATATTATTATGCATTACCTGCACTACTGAATGTTTTATGCACAAACAAAAAAACAAATCTTAATGTATGTACAGTGATGGACTAATCTTAACTATTTATGGTAAGGTAAGGTTAAGGCTAATAATAATAATTGCTATTAAGGAAAATGTTATTCTTAAATGTGGGTTGTTGTATTCAGGCAGGTTCTGACAACAGTCACCCACCACAAAATACCGTTTTATTTTCTTTGATGTTTGAGCATAATTTAAAAGATACTCAACTCAATTTTTGGTTTGGCCCAATTTAGAATTTGTGTTTTTTCTGAATTACATTGGATATTTTAAAGAATTCAAAGTCATGTTAGACCCAGATAAAAAAGACAAATTTAATAAACTTTAGTTTATTATCCCTATTGTAAGTCATGTCAAGTGAAACCAGGACAAAAAACATTGAAACTTGGCAGACATTCAATTCAATTCAAGCCTAACAATAAGCTGAACAAAAAAAGGAAAGATCGAAATCGGAGAATTGTCTGTCTCTCCACTATACACTACCGTCATGCAAAAAAAAAGCCGTAGCCATTTTCTTCCTTATATGTTTATCCTTTTGGGTTCATGACTTTCACTTTATATTGTATTCTTTAGTCTGGGTTGAAGTATAAGTGTTTCCCATGTGACATTATAATGAAATAATATAATAATAGAAGTACGAGTAGGAGAAGAAAGTGTAGAGTAAGTTATAGCTTCAAGTAAAAGAAAACCCTTGTTGTATATGTATGGTATTTATCCCCATTTGAGCCTATGTGCTCATACATATGATGATGTACATATTGAATTTCCTTAGAAGAAGAGAAAAAAAAATGTTGCCTTTTATTAAATGAAACCATAAAACAATTGATTTAATCTAACTTAACTTATTCTTTCTCCTTCTTACGTAAACTTCATGAAGCTTAAAAGTTCGTTCATATATTGGTATTTAAGTGAAGCTGGGCAAAATGAATAGAACTTCCAAATGCCCAAAAAACAAAGTGTGTGCCCTTTTTTTCGAATAAAGGAAAAAGAAAAAATACTTCCCATTTATACTTTCTCTTCAGACTTTCTTTTTTTCTTTATACAACATTATAATGTAATGCACTTACTTTTACAGCTCATTTTCTTTCTCCATTCATTTTGAATTCGAATACGACCAGAAGAAAAAGTAATGTATGTACTATTAGTCTCTATCCAACTAGCTTTAGTAAATTCAAGATAAATTCTCAACATATTTATTATTAGAAAGAAGATGTTAATGACGTTGGTTCTAAATTATCCAAGACTTTCTTTTTGTTTTATTCTATCGTCTATCCTCTGGTTGTAACAAATGCATTCATGTATGCATACTTCACTTTAATTAGTCAGAAAAAATATACAGTCATGTTTCATGTGCACTTTAAAATGTAGATATTAACAATTTTAAGATTATTAGAACAACTATTATACACAAGGTTTTTCCATAGTGAAATATAGTGAAATAGATTTTCTGGACAAGGTTAACCAATAACTCGGAATTTTTTCAAAAATCCAAAATTTAAGCACTCCAGGTCGCTATGGAAATGC
>JAQGCY010000067.1:0-32596 GCA_034700645.1 Xenylla mediterranea | reverse complement strand
ATCGTTATTTGTGTCAAAGGTTCTAAAAATCCTGTCCAACATTGTGTCATCCGTTACGTCAAATACTGTATGTAACACCTCCCGAAATCGCAGTCTATCCATTTTCCCGTTTAAAGTTAACTTTTGATACATAAAAAACAAGGATAAGATCTAGAAAATTGTAAAAATGTAACAAGAATGAATGTAGAAATGGAAATTTCACGACAAAAAGAAAGCACACAAAAGTCTTCGAGATATTAAAATATATTCTCACCTCTTGTGTTGTAAAATGTGTTTTTTTGCTTAAACTTTCAGCAAGATAATATTGATGTTGAAGTTGCTTAATTTTCTGTTTTTGTCCAATCCCATGATTAGTCCCAAATTCCAAATGTTTAAATCTATTACTACTCATATCTATTGGTCAATTTTAACTAAATTGTTCTTTGTTTTAATTTTTTAGCACATTCAATTTACCAGTAAAAATGTTAAAGTGTGATAAAAAACTCTTATTTCGAAACTACGCATTCAGGCGATGAACATTTTATATACTTGTAATATAAGTTTGATCAATAAATTTATTACATTATGATAAGTTATTGCATTGCATGAATGTTACTGGCATTTTTCCTCATACAGACTAGATAATTTAGCTCAACAGTTTGAAGACAAAAAAATTGGATATTTTAGGAAAATTCTCCGTACAGAGTTTAAATGAGCTAGAGTAAGTAAATTTTCTTCTAGGAATATTAAGCTTCAAATCCAAGGATGGAGCAAAGTATCCCGGAGTTAAGATAGGAGATTTATGGACAAATTAAGTTACCTTGAACTATAAAAATAGGTCCAGAGGCAGGATAGAATTACTAGCATCTTTTCGCTTCAAGTGCTCTTGAAAACATTTTTATTTACCTCTTTTTGTTATTATTCCATATTTTCATCTGTTTAATTTACTTAATTTGAGTGGGTGTTGTGTTTTCATCAGAAATATGAAAGAGAGATTTTTCGGAGAATATGCAAATAGAATGCAGTGTTTCGTTGAATAAAATAGGTACATTTAATGTCTATATTTATTTACTTTTGTACTTCTTTTTATACGTTAGTAGAATGGAGTCCATCGTATACTTTCATTGAATTGGATGAATAATTCAGAATTCAGACATTATTCCCAACTTTCCTTTTGCTTTCTCCTACCATTCAATTCAAAACGTTAGTCAGACTTAACGTGTACCTTAAGTGGAGGTTTTGGTACCTGTATACTTACCTGAGCTTGAAAATCTGACTATTTTAGTTTATTTTGACATATTATTTGTGTACTTTAAGTTGCTTTGCTTTCCTCCTGGATCATTTTAATAATGACAAAGTTTTTTGACAAAATAACGAGATTCTCAACTTGAATACTTTATATAAAATTTTGAGTAGGGTTTTCACTTTTTATGTGTGTATTTGTGCCTGGATAAAAGGAAAACAAAACTACACATAAGCAGACATAACATCATCATCATCATTATTCATAAATATTTTCATAATAGGACTAGAGAAAAGTATCTAATGATAATGAAAGTGCACTGTTGTTGTTGTATATTTATTATTACGCTAGAATAGATAACTTTGAGTATTTTTCTCACAAAAGGAAAATGAGTCTATAATTCTAATTCTATGATTAACATCAAGGAAAAAAAGAAAGTTTAACTTCAATACATCTATTGTTGTTAACAAAATAACAAACATAGGAACATGGAACAGGAAAAAACAAATTATAGATTTCCATTACAACACAACAAAAAAAGCTAAGCTAGACCACATGAACGCCCCTCACATTTAACCATCCATAAAATATGAAGTTCGAAGTTTTACCTATTCTAAACAAAAAAAAAACTTCAACTTAAGATTAGTCATATAATAATGCGAATTGCGATTCCAATGCATTCTATTCCGATTCTAGTGAATTTTTTTTTTTTTTTGTCAAATACATTTTTATTCACCCGTTTTCACCCGCAACAAAAACTTTACTTCAATATCGGTGAAAAGAAATACAAGCTCTCAAATGTATTTCGTGGTATCTTCTTTCAATTCTCAACTCAAAACGTAACGTCTTACTTGTACTCTGTTCTGGTTTTGTGACTCTCTTACTCGAGCAAGACTCCCAAGTGAGCCAGTGAGTGAACAACTAAAGCTTAAAGCTTAGTTTAGTTTATGTATGGCATTTGGTTTTTCATTTTGGTGAAAGCCGGTGGTCGTGGTTTGTTGTTGTTGTGTAAGAAAATAGAAAGAACTTTCTACTTTCACGTACGTAAATTCTAATAACAAAGGTACATATTATTTCCTGTATGGAAGTTTAGTTTGTACAATATTATGATGATAAACATCGATTTAAGTGGAGATTAGAAAAAACAAGAAAAGAAAGCCCAACAACTTGTAGTTGTAACATCTTAAAGATTATATCTGCATACATAAACAATTTATTTATACCTTCAATCCATTCATTCATTCATGAAAATAATGTAAATTTTGCATATAATTTTAAGAGTTTATTCATATTTTGTTGTAGCGTCAGCGTCAGTTTTATTATTGTAGTAATTTTTTGAGGCTGGAGAGTTTGGTCTTGGTGAAAGTGGTGAGTGAAAGTGGTTTTAGTTTTAAAAGGAAAGATTAAAGAAGAATTACATTCCCTTGTGGACAATAGTAATAGTTGTAGGGGGCAAAAAGGACTAGATCAAAAGAAACATTACTTTTCTTAATAATAATCGATACATTTTGTCAAGACTGTGGATTGTGGAAGGATCTTTATATACTAAAACTTACTTCAATTGATTTATGTCAAAAGAAAAAGAAGAAAGAAGCGTTTTATGTCGAGAACAATTTTTGTACCACATTCAACATTGGATTTTTCTGCTTGGTAGGTGAGGAAAAATCATTAAGTCATTATTAAAAGGTCAATTCTTTTTGCAGAAACGCTTAAACACTTTACACCCACACACGTGTTTGTTAAACGGTGAATTATTTTGTTTTACGTCGTTAATCAGCCAAACTCTGTAGCTACTGGTGTATATAGCATTAAATTATTTAAATCGTTAAATCGACCATCAACCCTCTGTTTCAATATTAGACATAAATAGAAAGGAGCACAATTTAATGAGTTCCATGATTAGAATTAATTTTTCATACGTAAATCATAAACAGAAAACCAATTATAATGCTGTCTGTGTTGTGTTGTGTTTCTCACTTTCCGGATTAACCAACCAACGTTGGTAGTTGAATCTCAATTCTTTGCGAAATTAATTTTTGTCTTTCTAGTGTAAGTCGTTTTTGCATAAGCACATTAAATCAACTCTTCAAGCCTTGCATATATTATAAAGTACGTTTTAACAAAGGAAAAAAGTTTTAATAAAGAAAATTCAACTAGACACTCACTTGAGATAAACTTATTCGACCTCAAATCAAAAGTACGCCTAGAAATAGAAAACTTCACAACACCACCGAAATGAAGTTAATACAATACAATACTCACTCTAGTGTTAGTGTGATGTTCCGTATATTGTCATAAATTGAATATTTATGAGGCACTTGAAAGGTGGTATGTATGTACTTTAGAGGTTTCAATCAAGGAATATCGTATAAAAAGTATTATAATAATGACGATTCTTCACTTCAAAAAGCTAGAGAATCCAGTCATAAAGTCCTAAATATTGCAAGTACTTTTCGCTTTTGCTTGTCATTCATTCACGATTTCAGTCAAGAAATACAAATAGAAAGCCAAAACCTTCTTGTGAGGAGTAACTTATTTCGTTTTTTTTTTGATAAAGTTGATAAGTGGCTGATGATATTAAAAGCGTGGTCATAAAGCATAAGAAACTGAATAATAACATTACGTTGTCCATCACAATTACAAAGCAAGGCCAAGCTAAGATCACAAAATAAATACAAAACATGTATTGACATATTTAATTGAACGTTTTTAATCATCGAATGGTAATTATCATTATCCAGATATCTAAACGTATCCTTGAAAGGAGCTTTACTATTTACTAAAGAAATATTAAGTATGGAAAAATGTGATGTACTTTATATCATTTCTATTGAATTTCCATAAAAAATTAAAATATGCTGTAACTGCAGTGTAAAAATTTATCTCAATACCTTACAGCCACACCCTTTTAGTTTTATGTAGCCCATCAAATATGTATACTAATTGGAAAAATGTTTCCCCTAAACTAAAGGACGAATAAATGAGTTCAGTGCATGATATACTAGTGGAGGACGACATAAAAATCCTTCGATAAATTTAAAACTACAACTATACACTTTGGATTTATAATATTCATTTTTATAGTTTCTTTAATATGCCTTGACTAAAATAGTAAAATCATTGTACAGTAACAGTATGTCAGTAAAAACAAACAATGTGTAAACTGTACTGTACTCACTGACTGTTGGAACTGGAAGACAAAATAAACAAACCATAAAATTGCTCTGTGGCAAAAATCATTAGTAAAATATATGTGGATGTCCTAGATAACATACAAATTCCAACAGGAAAAGTAAAAGCACCTGGCTGAACTATGACTATATTTATTTATTTTGCCAAGCTAATTTTTTGTTTATAAATTAAACTGTACAAAAATGTTTATACTTGCAATTTTAAATTTGTAACTTTTTTTTGCCAGGGATTCATCACGTCTTCTACCTTTCTTCCTCTTACTGATTCTTAACTCAATGGAAAAGTAACCTTTCTTTTTGAAGTCAATGCCAAACAACCTAATTTCCTCATTTGACAAGATAATTTGAGAAACAACTCGTATCTAGTCGTATTTCACTTCAAAGTAAAAGAAACTTCCTTTACCAAGTCCAAGAGTACTAGAAAAAAAAGAAAACTATAATAAACCACCCCTGTACTTTGGCTTTTGGACAATAAAAACCGATATTTTTTTTGCCATCATCATGCATATTATTCATTCATGAGGATCACCATCGGCCTGGAATCACATCACGCAATACCAATTCAATTCATTATATAACTAAAAACTAATCCACATTATTGAACAACAAAAAAAATATATAAAATGAAAAAAATTCAATGTGGCCAAGTATTACGCGTACTTTCTTCCTACTTCTTTTCCTAAAAGCGAGAAATTGGAAGTGTAACCAAAAAAAAATATTATTTTCCATGTGAAGAATCAATTGAATGGGAGATGCTGTTGTGGTTAATAATGCTTTCTCTATTTATACATGTCGCTTCTCCGGATGGTAAGTAATGATAACTGATAAGGAACATAAATTAATTGCTTTTAAAGTTACAAGGTAAAAAACTGTTCGTAAAATATTTTTACTTTAGTCCAAAGAACCCTAGACATAGACCATAGACGTAGTCAAATGTCACACATTTTAACGTTGATTGAGGTCACCTTTACAGCACCCCAGCTACTTTTAGCTATGTTTAACTTAGTAATTTTCATTGATTTTCTCCTTTTGCTACTCCTAAACTCCAAATCCAAAAGTAGTTTCTGTTTCTTATTGAGAATGGAACATCTATCTACTGACATTCGATTCAGATATGGAATAATGGAAGCCCTTTAAATAAGAGATATATTGACAAAGCTATTGAGATTCACAATCTATCTCTTTTCTAGAATTCCAATACAGTATTTATTTTACTTTAATTTGTACGCAAGATTGGAAACGGAATATTTGCTTAAGACTATCAAAATCAACTATTGTTAATTATTATTATGTCCATTCTGCCATTGTAAATAATAAAAACCATACTTTAATTCCTTATATTCCAGAAAGAACTCAGAATCAACAACAACAACAACGTCAACGCCAACACCACCAAAATAGTATGGAACCTAACATTTATAATCTTACTGTGACAGAACTAAAGCCAAATTCCATGTCATTGTCTTGGAGTTGCAGAAATCATCATCTTCATGATAAATATGAAGTTACGCTCAAACCACTCAAAGCTACGTAAGTAGTATAAATACAGCTTTCTTCACCAAAATGAAATGCTCTGCCGAACGAAACCAAACCAACTAATTAATTATTCTTTGGTTTTCTTCTACTGGAAATGACTTTATGTTTATGTTTTTTTTATATTATAGGTACAGGGTTGTTGAGACTGTGCCACATAACAGTTGTTACTTAACTATGGAAAATTTAGTTCCAGACACAGTGTACCAAGTTTTCATTACATTATTTTCAAGAAACTTAAGGAGAAGGTCTAATATTCTTATTGTTAAAACCCCATGTAAGTTCTATATATGAAACATGAAATGAAAACCCAAAACCAATAGTTTTACTTACATTTTACTAAAAAACAAAAATGAAGCAGATGGAAGAAATATAAAAGCTACCTTGAAATTTAAATCAATAAGAAAATTAAAAACTAGACTAGAACTATATAGTCTATAATATTGATTAACTGTGTATATAATTTTGTTCTTTCTGTTTCTTCTGTCTTTGGTTTTGGTTGTAGTTGAAGAAATTGAACCAGAATTAACGGATCCATCTGAGGACGACGACGACGTAGAGTCATCCCGTGAAATTAAAATACCCGATGTCCGTGCTGTTGAATTGAGTCTTGTAGGTATGGCCCTAATCCTATGGATTGGTGCAATTGTACTATTTTTTCATCGTTGGGGTAAAATTCGGATGCTCCTACCCTATCAACCCGATTATAAAGAAAAGGAAGACATAACTTCAACTTGTACAAATTTCACACCTCATCACCAAGTGAGTATCGATTTAGTTTAGTATAAATCCTTCAAATTTTTTCCACAAAATCTATGAGCATACTTACTACCTACCCTTCAAAAACCCCTAACTAACTAATTTATCGTAATTTTAGCTATATTTCCAACTAACCCTAATAAGAAAAAAAAATATACTTTATATTATTACTGCTTTTCCATTTTTTTCTTTTTTTTATAGTTTTATCGAACTAGAACTCCTACTACAATAACTGTATAAAAGTGTGAATCTGACTCTACATACATATTTTTCTTTTGCATTTTTCATTGTTCTTCCGTCCATTTCCATTATTGATTGATACACGAATGCGACCTCAACTAATTCAATTCAAATCACCGACTTCACATGCCTTTTTGATTGATTTACCCTTAACTGCAACTGTAAAAATTATCTGACACGTTTTCCTATCTATCTCTTTGATGTTGATGTGCCTGCAATTTATTGTAATTGTAACCCCCTTGCCCTTCCGATCCTATCTTTCTTGTATACGTATTTCTCTCCTGTAAAATTCCTTGTCACCTCTCCAGTGCTCTAGACTCCAAACTGAACCAGAATATCCTGGAACAGGGGTTATTGGACCCATCGGATTGGTCCCCGTCACCGACTCTGGATGTAGTCCTATGAGGCCGAGATTAAATTCTTTCATTGGTTTCACTTCTGTAAGTACTTATTTCTAAATTACTCTATAAAACTTAATTTCTTAAAATAATGTCTATAAACTTTAAAATGAGAACTGCATCTTTTATTGCCATTTCAAGAATCCACAATCCATATTGATTGTGACAGAATTGAGGACAAAGAAGAAGAACGATTATTTTAAGCATTTGGTTTTATTGAGTTCCCATTATTACAAATGATTTGAATTTTATTGTCTTTCATTCTAAACGTGCATCCCAAAAATATTACATATACACATACTAAACTTAAACTGATGTTTAGAATCGTAAAATATTTCAACCTAAAAAACTCAACTCTTTTTTGTCCTTAACTCAATTTCTTTTGGAGAAAGTGAGATAGTTTCATCATAGCAGGAAATCTCATCTCCTGTTATTGTAAAATAAAACTAGATTTTAGCTCATAAAATTTACTATTACTTTACTTGGATTTATTTACCGTTGTATTTTGTATTGAGTTTTATTTGAAGGAAAATCTTGTTAAGATTATGAGCTGAGATAAATGCACATTAGGAATAAGGAAGGCTAAGGCATGACATAAGGAAAATCTAAAGAATAAGAATAATAGGATCATCAAACTACACTACAGACAGTACATCTTTCAGTGTTCAGATTCAGAAGAATAGGATTCTGTAAACATAATCCAACATAGTTTATAGTAGCTGAAGACATGACTTCTATTACTATTAGATCTCCTCAGCTTAAATCACATACAATAGCAAATAGCAAAAAACTCATCTAAAAATAAGAAGAAGAAGAAGACCCATAATATCTGTAAGACTAATTATTCGAGATCGCAAGCTGGAAGCAGAAGCAAACGCTTCATTTCATTTTGCAGTAAAATTCAATCTATTGAGATAAGGATTAAATGATACATGGAAAACCTAATTGAAAGTGATATTGCGTTTGGTTAGGCTAAGGATTCATTCCTTTCATTTTCATTCATGCTATGTACGTACTTTCTCCTCTAAATTAAGTCATCATCTATTCATTCATCTGCCCTGCTCCTTGGATTGTATGATGTATCAAAAGGAATCCAACAAAAATTCGGAAACCCATAAATTAAGTAGTTGTACATAGTACATAGTAGAAGGAATAAATCTACATATGCAGAACAGAACATCTTTTATTTTCGTGTACTAGGGATCATAATCAATCACTGCCAACTTAAATTGAACTAAATTATTTGGAAATTTCGACCAACTACTATCTGCAGTTGAATATCAATTTCTCTGTGTATTCGTGATAAACTAAGATCTAGATTTTCTTTGATATGATTAGATGGGTTTAGCTAGCGTTTTCAGACTAAAACCGTCTAGTGCAAGGGTTCTTTTTTGCAAAGCTATTGTAGTAATCTATTCTTGTATCATCGCGTTGCTTTCACTCAATACTCTTCTTTCGCTTTCTTTTCAGACTGAAAGACAAATCCCAGCGGAACTTCGGATATTTCGTAAAACTAAAAGTGCTGAAGTCTTAACCCTTGGTCCTAAGTGTAATGAAGAGATAGAGTTTGCTGACTTTTGAGAAAAAAATAGAAAAAAAAAGTGTCCAAAAGAATTATACAGTTTATGAATTATCATCATCAAAATATAAAAGACGTTTGCAAAAGCTTCAATAGAATTTTACCCAAAGTGTTTCTTATTTCCTATGATAAATTTTAAGAATACAATACGAAGAAAAAGCCCTCAAATTTTTCATGGACTTCACTTCCGTATTCCTTCCTTCCTTCTAAAAATTTTAAGATAAAAATACTTTACATTTCGAACAACTTTTATTAGTAGATTAGCAAAGTGCATTGCATTTTCAAGAGAATTCTTTTATTGTTAATCCCACTTCGAATTCTAAACTAACCAGACTTCACTTTTTTCTGCACAAGCACCTTCTTTCATTCAATCTTTGGAATTGAAAACTTTCTGCTTTGTAAATATAAAATGCGGATATAAGTTTGTTATAAATGTACTTGAACTTCCATTTTACTCTTAATTAATATTTAAGATTAAGATGTATTGTATATGCAAGAATAATAATAAAATACACAGTTTTATTCTTATCTTAATTAGTACGATCTTCAATTCAACTTAAAATTCGTCATGCTTATCCGAGAAGATTAAAAATTCATTTCCCAGATAATGCTGCTGCTGCAAGTAATGTCATATTCTCACACTCCTTGTTATACTCGTTAAAACCCAACATCCAAGTTGATGATGTTACAGTTGTTAGAAATAAAATTAACATAGAAAACACGCTTACAACTAATCCTGGAAATATCATATCCTTTAATTTTAAGTCAGGACTTGAAGTATAAACTAAACAATTTGGAGGGGTTGAAATTGGAAGTACAAAGGCATAAGATGCTGCAGATGCGGAGGCCAAGACAAGAAATTGTGGATGTAAATCTTTGGCATAGGATATACCCAAGAGGACCGGAGTCACAATAGCAGCCACGGCTGTATTCGAAGCTATTGTCGTACAAACAGTTATCATAAAAAGAATTAAGAGGAGAAGTATTGTATTTGGACAATTCTTTAAGGATTCACTATTTTCTAGAATATATCCAAACCATTTATTAAGTCCACTCTCTTTGGTCCCAAGGGCCATTGAGCTTCCTCCACCTAAGAAAATAAAGAACAAATTCATTCAGAGGTGTAATATTTTACTATTCGAATCACTGCAATTTCTTATCGTTTTCATTCAAGTAACGATTTGTTGTATATGAATAAATACCTAGTAATAAGAATACACCCCAAGGAAAATTATCGCGTACATAGTCCCACTTCAACAGCGGATCCTTGAGACCACGTCCAAGACCTAGTACAGTAGAAAGAAGCAAACATTGTCATATTATACAGTCAAATTTTGACAAGTACGCAATAAACAAAAGTATTTTACATGATTAGAATAATAATCAACTAACCTCCTTTCCATGCACTCGTATAATACTGAGTTTTTGAAGGTAAGAAAAACATAAACATTGCTATAAGAAATGTTGGTGTAGCTTCTTTAATAAAGCTTTTCCCTGTTACAGTTTTCTTAAAAAATACATCCCATCCAGGTATAATTTGTGGATTTTTAAATACCCAAAGGAGAACCATGATAACGAATAGGACGAGTACTCCTAATTCATGGAATCTTACAGGCCCCAATGCTTTATATTTGTCTTCAATGGCTTGACGAATGCCTTTCTCCAATGACTTTTCATCTTGACGCTTTTGCTCTCTTGCTGCAGATTTCTTTTTCCAAAATTTCCATTTACTCGGTATTCCCAAAAAGTGAATTTGAAGATAAATCCATACTAAAAATGTATTGAGCAACATTGCTGGGACGTTAAACACCATCCAATCAACGAAACTTATCTCCAGAAACGACTTGCATTGTTCTGGAGTGTAGGGTTCTTCCCTGTAAAATGGAAATACGAATGTTTTCTCTAATAGATAGCTTAGCGTACTTGGAAACTTACGCTTCTTTCCGTATCAAATCCAACGCCACTACATTAGTTCCTGATCCAGTGATTACCCCAGTTCCACCAATATTTGATGCATAAGCTGTTCCCAATAAAAACATAACACGTAAATTACGAACTTTCTCCCTGATTTCCCTCTTAATGGATTCCGGTCCACTTGGTCGTCGAATATCCGATGATATGCCATCTTCAAACTCCTTAAGCGCCGCAGAACTCTCATTTGGTCGGAGAGGTTCCATTTCAGTACCTTCGGTCTCTGACCCAATCTTGTCTTTATGGACAACATTTTCTAACATTTTCTAAACAAGTATATAAAATTTGCATTTAAATTGCATCAACCTTAAGTTCTTTTGAAGAGCTTTATTTTACAAACCTTATGTAATTCTTCCATAATAGCACTAACAATTGGAATGATGATAGCTGTCGTTGACGTATTATTCATCCACATAGAAAGAAACATTGTTGTACCCATAATTCCCAGTAATAACCTTAAGGAAAAATATGATACGATCCCATAAACATAAACACATATCATTAAATATTCATATTATTACTCCATTCCTTCCATATTTTTCATCGTCATTTTTTAGAATACATTTTTTAAGATAAAAGATTCTCTCTATCTTCACTTACTGACTCGTCCTAGCTCCAACCATCATGATCACCTTGAGGGCAATTCTAGAATGAAGATTTGAGTATTCAAAGGAAAGTGCTAGCACACAACCACCCAGTAAAAATAGTAATGAATCTTGGAGATATGTTTGTGTAACTCGTTCTAGAATGATTTTTTTTTTTAGAAAAGACAAAATGAGAACGCTTATCATTTGAGCTCTTAAATGAACGGAGTAGTTCATACCCGTCGATAAAATCCCAAACAATGGGTAAAGTATAACGGGCAAAAATGAAGTAATAGCTAATGGAATGCATTCTGTCATCCAGTAAATTGCCATAAGGAGTAGGACAAAGGCTCCATAGGGTTCCTGTAACAAGACTTCGGTTTTAATTATGTGCCAAAACGCAAAACATGCATGCGAAAAAGTAAATATATCAAATTTGAATGGTACCTTTCCAGTGGGTCCATTCCAATAAATTGGTAAGGTGGACAAGATCACTGGGGCAATGAGGGTTACAAGAAGTTTCCAATTTCTTCCAAGATTTTGGAAAAACATGATTTTACGAGCAAAATGTTCACTACAACACTATACATACAATTTTAAACTGCCATTTATGAATCTATTCGCACTACAGAAAACTGTACTGTAACTACGGATAGAATTGCACAATTAATATGATTGACAGCGTGTATTTTAGCTATATAACTATTCTATTATGCATTTAAAAAAATCTCATGATAGAAAAGAAAATAATAGAATCAAACTTCAAGAGGAAAAACTAATGTAAACTAATGCTACGAATGACGAAGGTTTTCCTAAGAAATAATATTCAATTCAAGCATTTTAGATTAGTGAATAGTGTATGTCGCCAATGTAATGTAATACTGAAATCTAATAATAAGATTAGATTAATAGAATAGACATAATATAAAGACATCAAATCAAACATCTCATAATATAATTATAATCCCTGCCTAAATTAAATTACAAATATCAAAGTACAACTAGCAACAACTAACCATAAATGATAAATGACATTTTCAATTGTATGGTAATTTCAATAAGAGTTGACAGTTTTTTCTATTGATTTGAAGATGAAGATGTTAGTGCATATTAATTATCTCATTCAGCAAAAGCAGACAAAGATATAAATTGCGTTCCGATTGTGATTATGATGCATGTCTGTCTTAATAAAATTTTTAGTACTTAATCCTTGTAAATTTTAATTTTAATAGGTTATAAATTTGTCTTGTTGTTTTTATTACTTTATTATCTTATAACTCAATTAAATCTACATAGATGTTTCTTTTCGTTAATTTTCGCCATCATATTCATATTCATATAGTCATGCATAAATATATATAATAAAATAAAATAATATTCTCAATTTACATATCAATATCACAGGTACAATTTGTTTGAATAAATAAAAAATCATTTAAAAAGAATATCACAGAAAAGTTACAATTTGCAATTACAAACAATAGAATCAGAGCCCTATCTTTCTTATAAGGCACTTTAATTGAACGTTTAATTTTTTAATCTTTACATTTAGTATTTTTGGTACTGGTACAGTCTCATCGTAAAAAACTTGGAATCCATGGGTATCATATCTTCATATCAATATTATAATATCAGTCCATGCAATTAAAAATTCATAAATCAATACGTCTTGAGTAGACTTTCGGCTTTGGCTTGGTTATATATAAGAAGTTTAGTTTTCGTCCATGGTCGTCTTAAGTTTTGGCATTATAAATTTATTCTATCTCCAGAACCTGTAAACAAAATGAAAATTGAATGAATTATTGGATTTTACATTGGAATCTTAAATATGCAAAAAATTTGTATTTGCTAAACTGGCTAACTTTACAAGCCCTAATTAATAATCACTCATGGTAAAAACTGCAATTACGTTGACTATCTATGGCTATATGAATATGACGCTGTCAAACAGTTCATAAACGAAAGTATTGTACATTACAAAAAACTCTACTCCAACCCAGCGTTGCTGCGCGTCCCCATCCCATATAAACAACTCTATGTTCAAAAAAATCAGATGTTATAGTTATGTTTTTCTTTATTGTATTTTTCATGTTGTGTGCCCGGAACAATTGATCAATTTAACAATGGATCAATCCCCATCCCCAGGTTCTGGGGGTTTAAATTGGCAACAACAACAACAACAACAGCGTGGAGGTGGGAGAAGTAATTGGTATAGTCCTCAATATTATAGAAAACCTGGTCCTAGTGACTATTCCCCAAACAGTCCAAGATATTCCAATTACAATAATAATTGGCGAGGACGTGGACGGGGCAGTCCTCATCGGTCACCATCCCCGTACCACCACCATAGCCCAAGGCAAAG
Organism: Xenylla mediterranea; assembly: GCA_034700645.1. NCBI lineage: Eukaryota > Metazoa > Arthropoda > Collembola > Poduromorpha > Hypogastruridae > Xenylla > Xenylla mediterranea. Next base: position 18,757 of record JAQGCY010000067.1, on the reverse strand, counting down.
TCACAATTACAATTACTCTCCTAGGCCTAATAATCTCTACAGGTCGTTCGATGATACAAGCCCTAGTCCCAGTCCTAGTGATGCTGATGGCGATGGCGGAGCTCAAGCTCTAGGGCACAACCATCAGTATTCTAGTCCTAGAAGTAGCAGCAACCACACTGTAAGTGATGCACGTTGTACTTATACAGAGTTCTGAAGTTGCGAACGCGAAGACATAAATTTTGCATTGCATTTAACGTATACTCGAAGATTCTGAATCACAGTTTTTCCAATTTTTAAATGTTACCCTTAAAGTTAATGCATTATTCCGAAGACACAACTAAATTGAAGTTTTAAATGCGATTATATATGAAATACGAGAATTGCAATAATGGCATCCATCCAAATCCTTATGCCTTAAACTATTCAATAAACTATGTAACTAAAACTAAAGTTATTCTATTCTTATTCTTTTTTCAACAGCCTAACCGTCCTACGGATGGGGATGACTTTGACCCTGCTAAATGGGTACATCCTGGAATGTGGGAAGATCCTTGGGCCAGCCTAATGCCAACAGCTTATCATGTCAAAACTACAACTAGTGACATAAACCTTAGTTGTAGTCCTATTTCTATATGTGTCCCTAATCCCGATGAAATCGACATTGATTTAGATGAACCAGAGCCTCTTGAAGACCCAATACCACTAATTACTTCAGAAGACGCAAAATCAGAAATAAATTCAACTATTCCTGAAAATGCAAATAATACTGGAAAAGTGCAAGGGAATGAAAATGATGTGGAAGATTCTTAGTATTAAAACATCACACTGCACCTAATCTTTTCTATCTGAAAATTAAACTAGGATTTTCTTAAGCTCATTTATGAAGGAGGCCTGAATTTAATTCTAGTGTAAATATATTCGTTTAAACAACTGAAATGGATGATGGTACTTAACTCTCGTTATCGTTTGATATTGATACTTCATCCTTGCTATTTTCTTAATGCAAACATATTTAATAATCTAATAAAGTGTAGTCTTTTTTTCATTGTGTAATTAAATTAGAATGTTAATACAAATGCATTTGGTGAAATTCAAGTAACTAATTGCAATGTAAGTATGTAAGCATATAAGTAGATGTTTTCTCCAGTTACAAGATATATAAATTTGTTCAAGGACAATGGCTAATTGCTTATACGTGTGTTTACTTTGCCATTAGAGAAATCTCTTGGAATTGTACAATATCCTAATATAGAATTGTCTCTGCAATTTGACCAATGCCAACCAAATAAGTCATTAATCAAACAACTTTGATGCCTTTAACTATTTTTTCACGGTCTTTAAAAGCTAGCTTAGCTAATATGAGTTCTTCTGCTCCAGAAAACGACCTTGCCACAGTGCAGCTTTGGACTAATTATTTCCTCAATGTCAATTTACTAGTCGAAGAAGGATTATATGCGAGATAATGACGGATCGATTCCGAACTATTCCACACTAACAGTATAGTTTGAATATGATTTTTATGATGTAAGGACTTGATATGGATGATTGAGATGCCATTTTATTATGAATTTATGAACCGTGCATATGACGAAGATGAGCCAACATTGTAATTTTTCTTTTCATACTCCCATCATGACATTCCTTTATGAACAAACCAGTGATTCAGAATCAGAATTAACGCTTAATGTAACTTACCAAAATTGAATGTAGTAGTTTAATCGCATCGTACATAATCATACTTATAATTCATTATAGTTTTTTTTTAATTTCTTCAGAACTCTGTACTGTAGTAAACTGTACACTCTCTTACTCTTGCTTCCGGAACTACAAAAAGAAAAATCTAAATACATCAGAATGAGTAATGAAATGAATTGAATGGGATGATTTGATTATACATAATCTACTATAAACTACTAATAATAAAAACTTCATTCATTTGAAATAGTAAACATAGTAAATATTCATAACTAATTAATAAGAAGTAGATTATTTTATAAGGCTAACCTTTAACCCATTTCCAACAACTTTTTTTTGCGTTTCTGTCTTGGAGTTGAGAAATTGAACAATGGGTATAACGTTGGGTTTCTTCCGATCGATCAAAAAAAATCTAATGAATTGAATTAGGAAAATTTAAACTCCTGTCTTCTTGAAATTGCACTAAAAAAAGAAGTCCAGCTCTCAGAGAATAGAATTGGGAATTCTGCCGATATTGATTCTTGTAAAAACGAAATCACAACACGACGAACGAACGATACGTATCAAAGAAATAAATGAAATTTTTCTTGTAATCATTGTACCAAACTTAAGTACACATTCATACTAAACTATATTTTTGAAGGGGAGGAGGAGGAGCTGATGATGGAAGGTTAGAACTAGAACTATAGTTTGAGTTTGGTGAACCATTTCGACTTCCTGAGTTTGGACTATTTGCACCAAATCCAGCTTCCTTCTTCATTGACTTGGATGACCTGGAAATAGATCAAACAAACAGAACGAAAATGTTGATTAGATTGGTTCTAGGAATTTGACTTCATAAAGCAAAGTATTAGCATTGTAGGTTTTATAACTGACAAAATTTTATTTATTGAACCTTCTAACTACACAAAGACTATATTCATTCATTACTCAAGGAATTTCAAAATTAAAGAAAAAGAATTACGGTGGTAAATCATAGCGATTCGTTGATCCTAAAGTTGGATTTGCTGCACCAACAATTGGTTTGCCTGGGGGTAGATTTAGAGCTGCTTCCTGTTGTTCTCGTATTTGACGTCTACGTTTCTTACTCCAAAGCTCATGACAATGTTGTCCAACGGGTAGGTCAGGAGGTGGCATGCGTTCTGGAATAACTCCCCTTAACCAAGGACTCATTAGAGCATCTTCCGCTGAAATCCTCCTTTCAGGATCTAATTCCAACATTCTGTCAAGCCTAAAAAGCATTGGTAGGTTTTTCTTGATTATAGCATTTAGTTCGCTACATTAGCTGTAAAGCCACTAAAACAAATTAGGCTTACAAATCTAATGCTTCATCTGGCATCATGGCCATTTCCTCCCGGAGTCTTCGTCTGTATGTTCTATTTAATCTTACACTTGCCCATAGAGGTAGGTTAATAACATTAGGCCAAACCGCCGGAGTTGGACTTCCACATATTTTGGAAATAGCAATTAGTTGAGCGATTTCAGCATTTTCTCTAAACATTGGTTTCTTTTGGAAGAGTTCACCAAGGATACATCCACAACTCCAGACATCAATAGCTGGTCCGTATCTTTCTTCACCTAGTAGGAGCTCAGGCGGTCGATACCAAAGCGTAATAACCTTGTTAGTGTAGGGTCGATCTTTATCTTTGGCATTGTAAAGTCGAGCTAATCCAAAATCAGCCAATTTTACTTGACCCCTAAGAAAAAATTGTTTTGTTCAGAATGAGAACAATTGCACTAGCGCTAGTTCACATTCGGGATAGAATGAATTTCTTCCTACTTGTTATTAACGAGGATGTTACTGCATTTTATATCACGATGTAAGAAATTTTTCTTGTGTGAATAGCTTAAGCCATCGAGTAATTGTTTCATAATGCTTGCATTTTGCTCCTGGGTGAAATTTACCAATTGGGATTCCAGAAGTCCCATAAGATCATGGTCCATAAATTCAAACACAAGGTAAAAGCTCCCACGGTCCTAAAGGAAGGACGCAATAATTATCAGTATCATATGTGAATAAATATGATGTATTCCTAATTATATGATGTGTATCATTCAAATGAAATATCACCCATAATAGATAGTGAAAACCAGCAAAATAATCACGTAATGTGATTGCCAATTGACCTGTTCTTACTAAAAATTAAAGCCTTACCTTTCGAAAATCCAAAGCATCTTGCTTATCAGTAATGATTTCTTTAAGGTTAACAATATTTTTGTGATTTAGTTGACGTAGGATTTTGATTTCTCGTACTGCTGTTATAGGAAAACCTTCCTTTTCATTTTCTAATCTGACTTTTTTAAGAGCCACAAAGTCATCTATAGAGAAAAAAATAACTATTTGTAGAATAGATTACAACATATGAAGATTGGATTGCTTACTTAAAATATTATCTTTGGCTTTATAAACTTGTCCATAAGTCCCTTCTCCAACTTGTGATATCACATCAAATGAGTCAATACAACGGTCTCCCCATTCAGGCAATTCCTTTCGTTTATGGATGATCTTTGGACGAACAATCCGTTTACGGATTCCCAACTGTTCTAATGATGCTCCAGGTGCAACTACAGGTCCGAATAAAGAAAAAGATGTAAAATTATAAACATTGCATTAACTTTAAACACTTTTCCGACGAGAGCAAGTCCAAATTTAAGTTATTAGAAACTGTACAAGAGTTAACGGAGCTAACATTCTATTGAACAATAAGTAATTTAGCACGGGACCCTTATTCACCTTCCAAGAAGAGATTAATTTTCCTGGGTTTATCAAGTAAGTAGACAATATTGATGAATACCTCTCAAGTGGCCCAGGTGAAAAGAAACAAACTAAAAGTATGCTAGCTAACTGAAAAAAAGTTACCTGGTGGCATCGGAAGATCTTTGGTGATACTTATGTTTCTATTTCTTGAACTCTTTCCATAATCAGGCCCATAGCCAGGAGGAAGGGGAAGATTAGTTGTTACGCTGCTAATGCCTAGTGGAGTTACTGAAGGTTTAGTTACACCTGGTGGAAATGGTAATTGCATGAGCCCAGTAGCAGTAGCACTACCGTTCAAATTGGGAGTTGAATTTTCAACTTTCTTTCTTTGATCACGATCACTAGAATCATTTTCCCCATCAATTACATCAATTGTTACTGTTGGTGCCTTGAGCTTTGGAATCATATTTTCTTCTACAGATTCATCTATACGGATTTCAGTAGTTACGGAGTTGCAGTCTTCATGCAATAGGATAACCGGTGGTGGGGTTGGAGATCTTCTCCTTTGAATTGGGCCTTGCATTTTCTCACGAAGTTTAGCAAAGAAACTAGTAGCTGATAACTTGTCATCAAACTTATCCTTTTGTTTGGTTGGTGTTGAACCTTGGGCAGATGGAGTATTCGAATTGGAACCTCTTGATGGGTCCGGACCTGGAGTTTCTGACTTCTTCCCTCTGCAATAAATAGTACATATTTTAATTAGTTTAATACCATTGAAGCCCTTGCCCTTGATAGTGACTTTACCTTGGAGGTGTAGAGTTTTCATTGTCTTTTTCTCGTTTACGTTTCTTGATAGTTTTGTCATCCGAGTCGTTTGATGTATGATTAAGCGTTTTTCTTTTGATTGGTATTTCACGAACATACTTTTCATATGCTTTAGGAGGTAGAGGTGGCGTATGTGGGGATGGGGATCGATGATGAGGTTGAGGTATTTCTGTTTCATTTTCATCTGCAGATATTTGGTCTAGTTGTTCATCATTCAACGAATCTACAGGAGGAAGTGACCCAGGAGTAAGCGGACTTCCAGATACGGATTTGACTGATCCAGCAGAACTATTGGAGGATTTTGGAGCTGGAGCCGGAGCTGCTTGTTTCTTGGAGTTCCGGGGTGGGGAGGATTTAGGTGTAGGTATGTGTGTATCATCTTCTGAACTAATTGGGCTCCCGTCAACTAATAAAGCATCACGAGGGGGTGGTGAGCTAAAAATAATGATTAATAATTACGTATTAGAGCAAATAGACTTAAATGGACAAGTGAAATTATTCTTTACATTTTCTTGGGACGTGGAGTTGATCGTTCATTATTGGTTTCTTGATATTCTAATCGCTTCTTCTCATCACTACTAGACTCAAAGGCTGGTTCAATTAAAACTAATTTATCACGGATGTATATTCTTGCCCTTCTGGCTTGCTTAGCTACTTCATACGCTTGGAAATAAACATATGCTACTGTTTCGTAGCCTTCTTCCATAACTCGAATAGTATAAGGTAGAAAATCTCGGAGCTCATGATAAATTGCTCCACGAATTTCAGACTCCGAAGCTTTGGTTGATATATTACTGACACAAAGAACTTTGTAGTGTTTTGAACTTGAGGACCGATGCCTAAAATTTCAAACCATTATATTAATTTTTAAACCTTTTTGGTAAAGATATAATTAAATTGCTCACCTATCACTATGGGTAGGCCTAGAATAATCACGACTTCTACTCCTACTACCATGTGACCTTCCTCTTCTTTCACGCTCATCCGATCCATGGTCTGATTCTGACCCATATCTCCTTGATCTGGAGTCATCTCGATCCGAACGACGAGATTTAGACTTTTTAGATTTCTTAGACTTATGTTTGTGCATTGTAAACTTCAACTATTATACTAAATACGAACTTTAAATTCAGGTCAACTCAATGGAGATCGAGCCTTCAGAAAAAAATAAATGGTGAAAGGAAGATCTTGACCGATCCACACAGGGAGAGGACCAGAGAGAATGGAAGAAATCCCAGGTCACAAACTATTAATCCATTAATCCATGCAAACATCAACAGGAACACGACATAGAGTATTAAGATCAACTAAAGCACCAGGTGCCAGATCCGGGCCCGCAACCAAATTTAGTAGTTCAATATCTGTAACAGTGACAATGACAAAAGGATTAGAGATGGTTAGTGGTTGCTCAGACAGAATAGGTAGATTAAAGGGAATTAAACTTCATATCAACAATCAATTACCTGTTCGTGCTCAGTATCAGTTACGAGTGAGCTTACTACGAGCCACGTTGACACTGTAGAGTGTAGAACGAACGCAAAGGCCTTTTGTCACCTGGTCGTAGTCGTGCTCGTGGTCGGGTATGGATGGATCTTCTTTCATTTGATGATTCTAATAGAACTAATCAAGCCACCATTCACCAAAGGCCAAGCCAAAAACCGGGTACTTTGACCTTGACCTTAAACTTCTGACCGTGACCACAGCCTCAACATCAACGCAGCAACACAAATAAAGGGTCACAAATTGGAATTCTAGTGCAACTGGTGCCAGCGGAGTCCAATTTCCAAAGGGAAAGAGAAATGGAAATATGATATTCAATATGCATATAGCAGCAGCAGCACAACCAGTACGAGTACAGTAATGTTAAAGAACGACTGCCTAACGGAGGAATAATGGACACGGAATGTGATGTGAATGGACTGACTATGACTTATAAATGACGTCAAATCCACATACGCTTATACTCTGTCTACCCCTTTCACATGAAACAAATTCAGGTTCACGATCACAAACGATAGATCGAGCCTAAGGACTCAGAGAGAAATGACGCTTATTAGTAAATTTTTTGGCTTGGTCCTCCTTATGAGTATGAACAATGAAACATACCAATTACTGTGATTAATGGAGTATTTGAAGATTTATTTATTACGTTTAAATAGGTAGTTTATTGAGGATTAGTAGTAGCAAAATTATAGGTACAATTGACAATTATTGTGAATTGGCATTTCATGATTACAGTTACATACAGTTAGTGTTACAACGTATTGATTCATTATTCATTCAATGGGATTTGGAATTTAGTAATTTTGATTTTCAACGATAGTCGACAGCCGTCCAAGCTCCAAGTTTCGCTGCAGGGCAGGTTTAACGACGAGAAGCATAGGATTGAAAGCCCTGACATGATCCCAATCCATAGTTTCCTGGTCCTCGAAATCCTGGGTTTGAACGACCAACATTGCCATTTTGTCCAGAACTTCGGCTGCTACTGCTAGTATTTTGGGCCTGTGGAAATTGATATGCATTACATTGTTGGGGTTGAGGCTGGGTATAGCTTTGGGTGGCTCCTGCCTGACCCCATGTTCCAGTTTGAAATTTTGGGAACTGGATTTGAGTTTTCAATTGATTTTGGCTTGTAGTAGGATCAATCTTTCCAGGATAATTTTCCAATGGCTGAAATGAAACAATTTTAAGCGGTGTACATCCATCACTGTTTGTATTTTGATCTCCTCCACCTGCTAATGTTGAATAATTATTATAATGTACAGATTATATAAATAATGTGTAACATTTGTTTACGAAGTTTCAGTTAATTTTAATTTACCCATTCCAATCCGAATTTGGCGATTCTGATTTGGATTTCCTGGATCAGATGGTGCCATTGAAACTTGTAAGCCACCAAGTCCTTGGCCTCCAAGAATATCTTCCCACTTGAGATTAACATAGTTAACATTGGGGTTATTTTGCAGCTCTGATGGAAGATTACCCGTGAGCACTTGACCTGGTTGTCCTTCTGGAAGAGAAATTTGAGCAACAGGAACAGAGCTCTGATAAGTTTGTCCTACTTGAGCTTGAGAATACATTTGGGGTTGTGCTTGTGGCTTCTGTTGAAAATTGGTTCCACTAGGTTGGTGGAAGGTGGCACGAGTCTGATGAAACTGGGCTGGTTTAGAAGGGGCTGTATTATTGTAAGCCTTGTATCCTCCGCGTTGTCCTTGGGACTGGGAAGAAGCCATGTTCCGGTTTCCAGTGTTAACAGAATTAGTTGATTGATTTGGTTGAAGTCCACGATTTTGGTAACCCAAGGTAGACTGCGAATTCATTCCTCCATTAATTCCCTTCTCAATTGTAAAACACAATTAATAACTTGTATTTTAGACACAAAATATTTATTACAAACTTCAAACTTACCCGAGCAGGTCCTACAGCGAAAGGAGCCGGAGCCCGTTGGTGTTGACCGTAGACACCTGGAATATATTGTGGACGGGAAGGTTGCATTTGGCGTCCGGTACCAGTGTTACAGAAGTTATTACTATTTAATTCAGATTTACGTTTATTGTACATTTTAAATTAGTTTTAATTGAAATAATTAATAAATTCAAGCCCAGTTATTATTATGCGTTCGTGTGTGTTTCGACGTTGCGAGACAGAAAAGAAATGATTAATGAACTCAAGTTCAAAATTGAATTCTTTGGTTTCTTTTTATGCAATGTTTTATTTATTGCAACTTACGGTTGTCATAGCATCAAAGAATTTTTAATATAACTGACAGGGCTTGTAAAAATTTGGATCAAAACTCGCTTTGGTTTTAGCTAATTCTCGCATATCAGCATTTATCGAAATTAGTATGATTTCAAGAGTTGCCAAAAAATAATGAATCACAACTAGTAATAAATTGAAATAGCAGATCAATTTAATTTATTAGCGTTTTGTTGTATGGTTGTTTTACATGAGCATTTGCGTTTATTTTTCAATGGCTGAATAATGATAATGAAAGTCACTCAAACAATTTTCCACGTCTAAAGCAGCAACTTTCAGTGTTGATTTAGAGCTTTGTGTATATTCTTCATAAGGAACTTGATAAATATATAAACATCCGTTAAACATTTTGGTGTCAGTTTGTAAAATTTCTGTAAACTTTTGACATTCGTGTTGACATTTAATTCCAACTTTTTCAATCTTCTTTAGATCCTTAATTAGTCCATCCTTATCTTGATAATTTTGATACTTTTTCACGGTTTCAGTCAAACGTTTTCCAATCTTCAAAACCACCTTGACAAAATCAGAGAACTCCTCGGCTTTTAAACATTTGCATTCTTTTGGTGGATCATAAAAATTTCTTTCCATATTTCGAATATCACTAATGGTATTTTTAGTTAAAGCTTGCACTTCGTTCACAATATTTTTAAAACATTGAAAAGGATCAAGAGGAAACGGTTGAACCTTGTTAATTGTAGCACTGTTTTTAGAGGAAAGAAGAATATTTTCATTAGCGTTATCTGATTGAACTGTATCGAAAGTTTTGCTAGCAGGTTCTTCATGATTATCAACTACAACTAAATTCTTCAATTCGTCTAACCCGTTGTTAGCTAAAGGTACTGTTACTTTTACATTTTCGCAGTTGGTATTTTGGCATGTTGCAGTGAGTTCAGTTGACTCCAGTTCTTCAAGGTCTTCGCTTTTTGAACTTGTAGAAATCAATTGTTCACAATGAGCAGAAGGGACAGATGGAGTTCGAGATTCCATAATTTTCTTGTTAAGGGCTGAAACTGGAATTTCGGAAATTCTAGGAAGCCTTTCTTGTTTTCGACTTAGTCTTCCACAAGTACACAATCGGACTAATGTTCTGGAAATTATGTTACCGCGACTTGATGCCAATACTTGTAATTCATTCAAAGTGTCGGCAATTGATACATCGGCATCTGTTGTACCTTATGATTCATTTAATTAAATATTTAATCTTAAAGAACCGATATTCAGTTATATATCCTTACCTAAATCGAAGTCATTGTAGTCCGGCAAATCTTTTAAAACCGGATAAAGTTGATTCATAGTCCTTTCAATCATCTGTGTCAAGCGCTCCATTTTACGTCTAAGTTTCAACATTTCAAAAATCGTTGGCTTACATAGTGTCAGACAAATTAAACGTTGATCTTTACTCCAAAATTCTTGTTGATTAGTTTCTTGCAAATTGTCCAATATGTCTTGAATCCATGAAATCTTTGTGTTTACAGAAGTGCTTCCAGTGAGCAATTGGTTGGGCTCATCTCCAACCGTGGTGCAGGGGTTTGGATGAGCTTGATACATTTCATTTTCATTGAATGATCCATTCCATTTGGCTATGCAACTTTCCACTGTTTTTTTTGCATGAGTTAAAAGAAAGTGGAGATTGTGAGCAGCGTTATGCTCTTCAACTGAAGCCATATTTTATACCGAAATTGACAAAAGATCGTTATCTACAAAGTAAGCAAACTCAAATAAAGTATGTGTAAATATTTTGTTTCCAATAATCGCAATCCGGATTTGTCCAGCCTTTTCTATTGTCATAGTAAGTAAGTGCTACCTATGAAATTAAAACGCTGTAAATGCGTCAAAATTTACCTCAACGTTAATTTTCGTTCAACACAAGAATTTAATTTTAAGCGATGATTTACATCAGTAGTACATCAATCAAATTCGACACCATAGGTGTGTAAACACTAAAATTCAGAGATTGAATAATCACAATGGTCTGGTCACTTCTTGACACAAGAAGCTACTATACTTTATTGAGAATCTTAAAATGTGGAATATGAAGTTAAGATTATAGATATTGACGTTTTAATTTATAAGAATTAAATTTTTAAATAATCGCAATTTGTCAATCAATGAATCAATTGTCACGTTTTGTTTTATGTTATGACTTTTTTGATTCATTTAAAACCGAGACGCCAACTTGAGTTGAATAAAGACCGACCTCGTTGGTACCATCGGGTCGGGTTCAATAACTTGTTCTTGACTTAGATGGAATTCCTTTATAACTATAACAGAAAATCTTATTTATACAATTATTTAAATTGTAAAATATTCAAACATTAAATAAACTTCTTATCTATTACATTGTAAATATTGAATTCCTATTTTCAGACTCAGACCTCAAATAGTTTAAGTTGCACATAAATTATTAAATTAATAAGTTTCAATTCGAGTCTCTACATTATCACCATCTTCCTTTACAGGAACAACATTTGTCATTTTATCACTCAAACTTTGCATAAAATCCTTGAAAACTCTACCATCCACATTGAGGGCTAACATATAAATACACCACCAGTCCCCAATTGGAGCACGCTCAGCTACTTTACGAACTACAGGTTCTGGAATTGAAAAATCTCTTGATCCAAGCACATTGATTCGGATTCGAAGAGAAACAATGAGGCTAATTCGAAAAATTACGACAGCTCCGGAAAAAATTAATAGAATCCAATACCAAAACCAAATGAATACATAAACCTTTTCATTGTAATTGTTTTGCCCAAGAACACAGAGTGCATCCCGTTTTTCAATGTCTCCAGAAGGGCCAAATCTGTAGGAATATAACAAATAAACTTATCCTTTAGTTTTAGTTGTAAAATATTTTAGAAGCCTTACTTGTGAAAAGTACACTTTGTCATTTTGGGAAAAATAAGCATTAAACTATCAGTTCGTTCTTGTGGTTGCTCTTCTAGGAGATTGAGCATTTTAACGCCAAACTTGGAAAAATCTCCATTAAAAAACCAATCGATAAGGATCATTTGGAGCAACACGTTGAGGAAGCAAAGAAGCTCACAAAACCAATATCTGAAGACATACTGGGTATGAAACTAGAGAAAGAAAGGGATATCTTCATAAGTCAATCGTTCATTGTCTCTCATAATTAATTCACTTACATTCATATGCCGTGAAAAATACTCAACAAACCTATCGACTTGATCCTTAATTTCATCCTTACTAATGGCATATCGTTTGCAATCCCTGGTTAATTGGACCATAAAGTTGTTTTCCCAATAGCTCCATAGGGTTCCAATCCATACGAAAAAAAGTCCTTGGGACACCAGGGCATAGAGGACATATTGGTAGTAGTTATAGAGTTTTGGTGGGTTCAGATCCTCGGACATGGCTGCGTTTGGAAGGACTCCAGGATATGGAGCATGTTCATTCCGATATTTAAATGTTTCTGCGGACATTATAACAACAATCCAAGTTAGATTAACGGTGCCAATAATGCCAAAATGCAATGCAAATTACTTCGTTTTGACCTACCTGGTATAGTATAAGTTGAGCTCATCCAACACCAAGTATTGATAAACTTTTTAAGTGTCTCATCACAGCCTTTACAATTGGAAAATGTACATTCAATGGGCTTAAGAAAAAATTCCTCACCTGTTAGGAATGTCCAAGCAATAATAAGAAGCAATGGTGTAAAAATCGTGTTTAGCTTAAAAATCGGTGTACTAGTAACACTTGGGTACCAAGTGGTAATTGAGAATACGACACCAACTACGCCCGTCATTTTTATTTTTATTAATCAATCGTTAATTACACACAAGACACAGCTTTATACAGTTGACTGTACGACACCTGACACTGAAAAATTGTGGACAGTGAACACTGGACCCAGGGCTTGTGGACACTCTCAAGAACGTCAAATAATCAATCAGAAATTGAAGGTTGACTCCAGCCGTGTGTAAGTAAAATGTAAACAAGAAACTAAAGGCAGAGGCAGCATGTACACAACACATGCATAACAAAAATCATAATGCGACTTAAGGTTCGAGATTTCCCACTCGCTCTTGGATCCTTGGCCTCAATGAACAAGGACTCGTCTCAATATCATTCTCAACACAACAATGCCGTTTAAGGGCTGTCCCAGACCAGCCTTAGTGGCCCAAAGTATATGCACGATTTGGCTTATGCATCATTTGACTCATTGTCATTTCTGTCTCTTAATTGTGGACCAGCAAATGAGAAATAATGAACCTTGTAAATTTAGTAAAGCTAAAACAGTTAATTCAAATAGATCAGAATTGACTGGATTCGAATTTGGATGTAAAGAAGACCAATTTCGTGGAAGAAATCGAAACAACGATAATCCAACAAGGTGTACAACTTTTAATATAACAAAAGGAAGGGCCTACTATACCGGACCGCGGATGTCGATGTGAAAACGATGAACAGTGTTAAGGATACAACGGACGTTGGCAAAAATGTCTTGACGATTCAAATACTTCCAGTTGCAGTACGATTAAAAAGTATCATGATTGTGGCAAGCGAACACATCACAATTACGAGTAAATGGTAAAATATTTCCACAATGACTGCAAATGCCACGAGAAAAGATTTACCTTCTAAATAATCTAACTTGCAAAGTTTTATAATGTGAATTACTTTCAAATAGATTTTTATACAATTTATTTGGGTAATGATTCGACTAAGCAAAGATTTATGTCCATACAAATGAAAAATTCATGAATGTTGGAAATGGGATGTTTAATTCTATGGCTTAGTTGGAATAAAATTGGAAAATTCTGGATACTTTGTGATTGTTACTCTTTTTCGGTTTTCTAGTCTAGCATTAATTTTTAAAACAACTACAATAGACTTTTTCGATGGGGATCGGGGAGTTAAATCACAGGGTCAAATGTAATCCAAATAGAGCATAGGGAACGAAAATGAAATGGAAGAAGATAGAGAGAAAGAAAGTGGAACTTGTGGTATTGGATTTGGAATTAATAGAAGGAGAAAGAAAGCAAAATCGGCAATAATTTGTGAGCAATGTTACATGCTTCAAAACAATATTCATTATTCCTAACAAACCAAAAATGGATTCTGAAGATGCATCGAATACTCTATATTTTCATTGTGTTTTCTTATCATAATTGAAGGAATAACAAGTTTAGTTACAAAACCATACTCTCGAGTGAGATAGGGTTTAGATTTAGATAAAATTATGTGTTTATGGAAGAGAATTTAATTTTCAAGTCTTGTGTTTTGTAATGTGAAATTATTATAAAACCACTACTGTCACTGTAATCAGTAATCACGCCACACAATCAAATTAATTGGATATGAGAAAAATGACACTTCATCGAAATTTGATTTTTTGCAGAGTACATTAAGACTATTAAATTGATGCATGTGCATGTTTATGTAAATAATTGCAATTTGTTATCTAGATTCCCGTGCATTATTGTCATATTTGACTTGGTTAGTTAAATAAGTTATATTTACTTCGGGAATTGATGTTTCTACAAATTTCTACCTTATGTCAACGGAATACCGGCCTTTCGGTCCGTCATCGTACTTGCATATGAGACTGAAACTTCACTATTGACACAAAGCTTGGTTAGGTTAGATTATTATGCAGTCTGGTATATAATTATTTTTGAGGGCATAAAATCTATCGAGAATTTTTGATCATGCAATTCAGTAGAGGTTGCACAAACTAGGCGTATCTAAAGCTGAACAAAATTTTTTAGTTATACATTGGGTGCTTGGGTCCTTACTGTTCCAGAAAGAATACATGATAAGGATGATAAATCGCGAAAATTGGTTGTAGCTTGTGAAAAAATTGTTTTCGATTCTGCTCAAAATTATCAAGGAGATTAAAATTGATTGCCAATCTGAATTCTTCATTGAAGTGTCTCTTCAGTTGATTGATAATTTTGGTGTTGAAATGAATGCATTATCGAATTTGTCCTATAAAAGGAGGCTATTCTAGGCAGAAATTACAACAGTCAAATTTAATTGATTCAATCATGAAGTCTGTTATAGTTTTAGCTTTGTTGGCAATCTTCGGTTCTGCTATTGCAGAATTCGGTAAGTTGAGAAAAATATATTGGATTAAATACCTACTTAGATATAGTTTATAGTTTATTACATTTTACTTAAATTGAAAAATGTTGGAAATCCTTAGTTGTTGAATGGGAGGACAACTTTGATGGAGGAAACCTTAAAGATAGGTGGAATTTTGAAGTTAATTGTGATGGAGGTGGAAACAATGAGCTCCAATGTTATACTGATAACAGAAATGAAAATATTCGACAAGAAAATGGAAACCTTGTAATCCACGCTAGACGTAAGTATCAGAAATAAAATATTTTGATAGATAATAAAAACTAATATAGCGAATTGAATTAATACTGTTAATAGGAGATGGTGTCGAAAAACCTTTCACTTCTGCCCGTATTACTTCCAAGGGTAATTGGCTTCATGGAAAATTTGAAATGCGTGCAAAATTACCAAAAGGAAAACATTTATGGCCAGCATTTTGGATGATGCCAGCAAACGCAGAATATGGAGGTTGGCCAAGAAGTGGTAAGATGATAATAATACTAAAGGCTTTCGGTTAATGAATATTAAAAATACTATAAATTAAAAGGTGAAATTGATATCACTGAATATCGTGGTCAAAAACCATCACAAATTTTGGGCACACTTCACTTTGGACCCGCCTGGGACAACAAGGGACAAGTTGGAACTGAAAAAGATTTCCCATTTGACTTTAGCCAAGATTTCCATGTTTTCGCATTGGACTGGAACTCAGATAGAATCCAATGGCTTCTTGACGGAACTGTGTTCCATGAAGAATCACTCCAACGCAATTTCTGGGATGGTCTTTACGGTCAAAATGGAGCACCATTCGATAAGAACTTTTTCATTATCATTAATCTTGCTGTTGGCGGAGCATTTTTCGGTGGCGAACCTTTTGATCCAATTGAAGCTGATCAATGGCCAAAACCAACTATGGAAATTGACTATGTGAGAAAATACACATGGGCTTAAATTAGAAAACAATATACAAAATCTTGTAAAAATTTAAAATGAGATCTAAATAAATTTTTCGTGTTAATCTGGCATGATTAATTCAATTTGTATTTCTTGCGATAAGCAAAGTAATTCCGTTGTAGTTCCGTTAAGGTTGTAGTTCATTTGTTTGATTGCAGCTTGAGTGTAGCTTCAGCTGAGCTTGCTTGACTAATTAAATTTACCTTCAGAAAATATAAAATTCTTAATAAGAATTCCAATTTTGCCGTAGTCTATGAAAGGAGTACGATAGTACGAATAGTGAAAGTACACCAATCCTAACAGACCAATAAAATTCAGTTTATGAGTGATGACTTTGAATTTATGATGGAAATTATGATAGTTTTATGAACTTTAAATTGGATTTAAGAATACATGAATTAACTCGGAATCTTCTGGTTTTCAGCTTGAATTGTGCTGTTTCTTCTGCATTCGTCCCTGTTGAATCTGTAAAAGAAATTGTTGCAAAAAATTAACTTTATCATAGTTTTAATTTCAAATGGCCAATGAATTATAGCTAAACCATAAATCCGTGTCTATTTTCGATTTCAATAGTATCAAAGTCAGAGTCTATGTCTAGTTAAATTGCTAATCCATTCATTTATCATTTGATAATCGAATCTGGGAGTGGGACAATTACTTGAAATTGGTATAAATTTATCAAAAAGTAGATGCCTCGTACAGGGATCGAACCTGTGACCTTCGCGTTATTAGCACGACGCTCTAACCAACTGAGCTAACGAGGCACTTGTTGAGAGTCAAAGATTTTTTCTTGTATCAAATGTTATTGTAAACTCTAGTATTTTGTCATTGAATTAAATGTATGTATGTACAGTACAGGCTTAATTTAATTACTCGCCAACGCCAAGGCTATAAAGATTAAGAAGTTTTTCACTTCAAGTTTTTAAGTGTAATCAATCGCAATTATCAATGTTATCATTGGATTATGTAGATCTCTTGAGGCTTTTTTCTATGACGAAGATGAAAAACCAACTGAAAAAGATGAAGCATCATTTTGACTGCATAAACAATTTGAGAACAATAGTGAATTTACTAATAAAGATTATATAAATAAATCAATTTAATGTTCCATTAGTTCATTCAACCTGGGCGTAATCAATTTCAACATTATTATGGTCTCAGGATTCGATTTCCGAAGCCTATTGATTGCCTATTGTGCAATCGGTCCTAAATACAATATTTGGGTACCGGCTTCTTGAAATAACGTTCTAAAACATTTGCAGAAATAACATTGGAATAGTATAAGCTTGATTTTTAATTCTTTAATTTGAGACTTTCAAAGTAATCAATATTGATGAACTGAAGACTGAAGGGTCTCCACTTTATATCAATCGCTCCATCTCCACCTGTAATTCCGCTAGATCAGGATACAATGAAGCAGAACCATTTGTGGTTCCTGTTGCTGTATCTTCCAACTCATTTACACCACTTGGTGTTGGTTGACTAATGATTAATTCCAATCGGGCCAAAAGGTTTTGATTCTTTTCCAAATTTTGTATTTGTAATACATTCTTAAAACACTGAAGCCTCTTTGTTTTTGAATAAAAAATTTCGAGTTCCTCAATTATTTTCAGAAATCTGTCTCTATGTCCAGTTAATATGTTTGGTGATAATTTTGTAAGAAGATAATGTAAAACTTTTGTAATTTGATCATAAAGGTTTTGCGAGTCTTCTAGACATGGGATTAAGGGCTTGAGTCGGCATTGACCAGCGTTTGTGGCTGCATTTTTGCATGATGAACCCATTGTTTGGAAAACTAAAAGTTATAAATAAAATGGACAGTTAATCGTGATACCTTAAATTTTAAATTACAATCTTACTTTCGTTTTGTAATTCAAGTATCCCTTCTAAATAGTTCAACATTTCTGTTAATAAGTTAAGCCTAAACATATAATAATTAGGAATATCATAGTAATTGTGTTCGGAAATTTTATTGAAAATTACATACAATCCGTTTTCTTCAGCTTGAAAGAGTTCACCTTCTTCGATCCTGAGATTTCCATGAAACTTTGGATAGTTCGAGTGAAAGTTGAGTTTAACATGTAAAAGATTACAATAGCATTTAATAATTTCTCCATAATGTCCTTTTTTCAAAAAGCCCTAAGAAATTCATAGATTACCTTTAAGTGATTTATTATTTGATTAATCTTATCAATAATTAAATTATTTTTTACCCAGAAGGTTCCATGGTCTAGTAGCATTGATTTGTATATTTGAAGGTCCGATAAAGCTTGAGCATGTCCTTCTTGTAAGACCTAAGAGAATCGAATACAAATATTGCAAAGAATTAGGCGTCCAGGCATTGTTATTTTGATCGCTGCTTCTATTCTATAATTGACGATTTAAAACAGAAAAGTTATGGCATTACCTTATGAAGAACATAACAAAACTTCCAGCAAACAATGGGATTTTCTTTGAGAGATAAATTTTTGACACATTCACAAAAACTTTGGGCCCCTTTTTCGTAATGTGTCTCCATTATAAGTCCTCGGACATGCTTTTCTTTAATATTCTCGATTGTACTTGTAGCTTTCTCTAAACGAACTCTTTGCTTTTCCAAAATGTTCTCTGTTTGTACTCCAATACTTTTGCATGGGTTAAGGACGGGGTATGATGGGATTTTTATCAATATGCCAACAATTAGTTGTCAAGGAATTAATTATCAATTTCGCCAGATTCAATCTAAGCCAGCAGACAGTTGGCGAGCAGCGATCT
>JAQGCY010000066.1:0-32885 GCA_034700645.1 Xenylla mediterranea | reverse complement strand
CCAATTTTCAAACCCATTGGTATTAGTTCGTATAACAAAACGCTTGTACAAATGAATACAAAATTGAACTATGGGTATCTAGAGGTTAATCAGTGAGATTGGACACTTGACAAGAATTGCTGTTGTTCTTTATCTTTTACTGGTTTTACTGAACTATTGAGCCGCTCCACTTTTTCAACAGCTCCCCGCTTTTCTCTTACTTTGGGGCATAAAGAACTTAGCTCATTCAAATTTCTTAAAACAAAAAGTTTGTTAGTAAATCAGAATCATCTACATACTAAATAAATACATATATGCTATATACAAATTGAGTCTGGTTTTTATCTGTCGTGTGATCTTGATTGAAATCAATTGATTGTGATAAGGTAGAATTTATCAACCAATTCCCCATAAATCTTTCACTTGACTTTGATTAAAGGTGTTAGAATTTGGTGAAGGACGATTACTGTTACTTTGTCCAGACATTTGAAAATTTATAAAAGTTATGTATTGTCTATACTGATTTTGTATACTTTGTTTCTATTCTTTTTATTAATTTCATTCTATTGAATTCACTTTAATTTAATTTTAGGAAAGTTTGGTTTAGTTTTTTTGGCATACATAAGTATAATAGCTAATAGGCTTAAAACACGTTTAAGTGGAACGGTTTAAATTTTTAACACTAAAGTTGTGGATATTTGTTTTATTGCATGCATAATTTACTAGCATAAGAAGAAAATCTTTGAGATTCTCTTGCTTGGTTATTCCTGGAATTAGATTTGGATAATTAAACGCTATATGAAACAAAATTTTACTGTAGGTTATAAATAAAATGTACGAAAAGTATCTGCACGGCTGATTTGCAGCTTTTGGAATTTATTATTAGTTTTATATGTACATGAGTCTTTTGAGGGTATTAATTGTCTAAAATTTAAAATCAAATCTAATTAGCCTTATAAAAATTAGTGTGTAATTATAGTAAAAAATTGCCTTTGAGGAGATAATGAGTACCTTGTCAGCCGGTGATGAAGTTATAAATTTATATGACATTAGTCAAAGTGAAGAAGTGGAGGAGAACACTGGTCTAAGTGCTCCACTTCTTGTTGATAAAACTAATGAGAGTGAACTTGATATTTTAAGGGAATCTCTTCAGAGTATTGAGGATTTAATTTGGATAGATGAACAAAAGTGGCAGAAAAATAGTGGTATGTTAATGTTCAAGAATTTAGGATTTGAAATAATAGTACTAATTGTCAATCCCCTGCATTTTTGATTATTTAAGAAGGTCTATTTGCTTATAACATTACCAAAGAGAACCAAATTATCCTTCAAGGAAATCGTACTTACAACTATTCTGCAAATGTACAAAATTTAATGGGACAGGTTCTTCTTGACATTCAACTCGCAGAACTTGAGGGAGGGAATGGAAACATAAACGATGTAAAAAAAAAAATGCTTTCAATATTCAAATTAATTGATGAAATCTAAAAGTATCCTTGTAAATACAATTCTAGACAACACAGAAATTTGGATTTAACTTTGGAAATACAACACTTGCAACATGTGAAATATGCATAACAGAAGGGATATTTAAAAATTGTACACTTAATAATTGCATAGAAAATACTAATTATTCAGTTAAAATAATTGGGGAACAAGTTGAGACTCAGAGTTCTGACATAATTATTTCAAGAAGTGGATCCAAGAGTCCTATTGCTAAAATCTATGCCCCAGTGGGATATCGAGGAGATAATTTCCATTGTAAAATTGTATTTGAAAATTCAAAGGATTCAAGAATTACAGAAATTGAAAAACTTTTAATTATAGGTGTTGGTGTTACGTTTGTAAGTTTGTCCAGGAAATTGAAATTCCGGATTATGATCAGTATATAATTTTGTTTTTGATTTTTGGATCGTGACACAGCTAAATATACGGAAAGGAAAACTTTTAAAACCAGAAGAAGCATCTAATCGCACAAATAATGTTGTGGCGTTTTGCATAGTCTTTACTGTAGCTGTATTAGTGACTGCGGCCATAGTTGGATTTATGATTTTTTGGGGATCCAAATATTGCGTTAGGAAGCCTTGGTCATATAGATGTCGAAAATCCTAAGATCAGAGATGATAAGTCAAATTATCCTATATACATACTTCAAATATACAACATAAAACCTATCCATACATGTAAAAGGGCCCGACCCAGCGAGAAATTACAGTTTTTAAAAAGTTTTGAATTTTTTAAATATTTTCGAAATTTTGAAAAATGTCCAATGTCCTTGGTATTGACCCCAAATGCATGCATACCAAATTTCAAGTCAATCGGTTCATGCATTCAAAAGTTATCGTGCTTACAGACTACAACTACGACAGACATAATCATCACAATAGCCCATGACCCGTTGTCAAGACAACTTGGGTCGGGCTAAAAATTCACCCAAATGCTAATATTACTTTTACCGATTTTGATTCAATTATTCACTAGAGAAATACCAATATAATCTAAACGGTTGAATCATCGGTGTAAATCAGCTTCAAGCTTTCCAGTTCTTGTAGAATAAATTCATTTACAAAACGTTTGACTAATTCGCCATCCGGTGATTATTTTGAGTTCGTGATTTATTCCAATAGTTTAGTCCATTTTATTTGAATATGATAAAGAAACTCAGTAGATCACTGTAAAGGAACTAAGCAAATTACTTCAATATTATGTCCGGGCAAACCGATTAGTGGTCTTCTAGTTCGTTCACAAAATTTTGTATTTGTTACATTAAATGCATCCGTGCTTGCTCCTGGTGTTTTGATTCTCAGGATGATCCTAACAATTGTTTTGAGTAAACATTCGGAACATCCATGAATGTCATTTTATCGGAAATGCTAAATTAAGACCAATGTGAATGTAGAATTTTGGCTACTCCTGAAGCAATAACTTTGTACAAAATGAATAAAGTATTGGAATTGTAACAAGTAACAGGATGAAAACCCAGTAAATTGTATTTTTAATTATTGATCCGATAACGGATACGGATAGATTCCTCTTTTTCATTTTGATCTCAATCTAGCTACACTACACGAACTATGAATGCAAATTCAAAATGCCAGACAATAATTCATGCATAGATTAAAATTGCCCGACCCAAGGTCTCTCCTTTGTCTTTGGGTAGGACGCAAAACCGGAGATTTGGAATATTTATTAATAATTGATTTTATAAATTTTCGATTAAATTTTATGAAATATATCCATAAAGCTAATGTGCTAATAAGATATACATCCTACAGCTACAATCGTAAATTATACAATTCAAGCATTTTATTTAAAGAATATAAACATACAAAAACTAAATTCATAAATGTATTTGTAATTTTGAAATTGGAATTGCAAAGTTTACAGAATGAAATGTCTGGTTACAACCTGTTATCAATTCTTCTACATGAATTCTACATACTCCGGAAACTTCTGCAAATATTAGTCAACATTTGCAACAATTGACTCCGAAACTTCTTACCTACTGCTGTATAGGTAATAAAATTGATAGAACTATTAACAACAATTGGAAAGCATGCATAAACATCTGCATCTGAGAGTTCTACACTTCCCATAACAATGCTCCACCATACAATCATTCCATTTATACTATTTGAAATAACAAAGCAAATGCTGACACATATAAGCATTTTGGTTAGAGATAAGAATTCATTATTTTCCCGATTGCGTTGAGATCGAGTAGATGTTATTCGAAAATGGACGGAAGTTCTGACCTAGAAAAATGAATTGAAGTTTATTCATTGAAGACAATGTAATTATCTCTTTAATTTTTAATACCTGATGCCAAATTCGGAAGTTGAGAAAAATCAATAAAGGAATAGGTATAAAATACATTGAAAGATTCCAAAATATTCCATGGTAAAAGAGTCGATAACTACTACTGAGTAATATATTCGAGCTGGAGACCGTTCTCGAATATCTATGTTCAATTATCGGTGTTGAAGTAAAGTAATTAAATTCATCTAATGTGTGATATACATTTCGATTTTCAAACCATCGGATAAAATTAATTCCAATTGAAAATATAAATATTGAGGTAATGTAAAAGCTAAGTTTTTGTTTGTTGAAAAGGTTCTTTACATTGATTGGATAACAAACCGCAAAGTAACGTTCAAGTGTTAATAAAACTGTCGTATAAACTGATCCTGTGTACACTGAAAATGAATACAAATTTCGTGAGAATCGTTGAAAATTGATAAAAAAAAATATGAATATGTATACATACATACCTGTTTTGGCTAATGGATAAATAAAAGATGTTTGTATAGTAATAATATTCTTTAAATTTTCCATTTTATACTCCCACCACAAGAAATTGTATAAATTATCTAAATATGTATGGATTGCATTGTTAGGATTATTATTTAAACTTAGTTTTAAATGACAATACACAGTTGATGCTATTGTTGTAGTTAATACTAGTGAATCAAAAAATGCCAACCCAATTAAAATCCAACTTGTAGTTGAAACTCTCATAGCTTTCGAAGCTAGCACTAAGGTACTTAAGACATTTCCTAATATTCCCAATACCGATATAGTAAATAACACAAGTACATATGAATCCCGAAGTAATATAAACTTGTTCGAAATAAATATTGTTGAGTTTATAGCTTTCCATTTTCCATCAACGTATTCCAGGTGCAGTTCTTCAAATTCAGTGTTTGCATTTGTTGAACTCAAAAAGTTTTTCAGTCCTGGAGTTGATACTTGATTATCCACAGAGTAAATATACAATGTTTCCAAACTACAATTTGCTGGAGTAGACAAAAAGATTTCATAAGGAAAGTTCTTGCCGATATAGACTGTATTCAATTTTGGAAAGACTTGGAAAAAATTGTCTATGAATGATTTATCGGCATTGATGTTGAAAAAATGGAGAATAGCAAGATTGGTAAATCGCAAAGCTGGATTGCTAATTACAATATTGGCCTGACCAATACGTAAATCATTCACTTTGTCTACACTTCCAATTAACCAGCCAATGTCAACCTTGGAATTTTGTATAATGAAAAATTCTTTAGCGTTGATGTAAGAAAAAAATTTATTTGTTGGGGAGAGTTCAGATTTATTTGTAATATATTTGTTATTTCGAACATATACTCTGCGAGCGTTGATAAATACTGGCTGAATTATTTTGATTATACAATTAATTATATTCAATGTTTCAAAATCAAGAGTACAGTTTTCGATGCTTCTATTTTCATACAAGCTAATCCCAATTAAATCCAAATTCTTCAATGATGAAGGAACGGATATTAAATCAAGATGGATATTTTGAACGCTTTCTTTAGAAAAGCGTAGATCAATCTTTTCCAGCTGCTTGAAACGATTAAAAAATTCGTTAGACAAATTATCCACTTTACCATTTGTATTAAATAATTTAGCGTTCGAGATATATAAACTTTTTACGCTTGTTAAAATTTTATCTATGTTCAAGACAGACTGGTCACACTGAAGAATGTCATAGTCGAAATACTTGTAAATTTCAAAATTTGAGTGTTTAATATTTAACTCTCGGTTATTGTTCACAATAAAAGTTAAATGAAATTTACTACCAAGCTGCAAGCTAATGTTAGAATTAAAGCTATAGTAATCTTTTGCATTTGTGTAAAACAAAATATAATTCATTATTTCACTTCCACTTGTAATTTGATCAACGTCAATATCAACCTCGGATAAGAAATATTTTTGTAAACTTGGAAGAAAAACTTTACTCAAATTAGTCGGCTTCTCATTGAACGACACTTTCTCCAGGGTTAACATTTCCAAATGACTACAATTGCACTTATTTAAGAATTTTTTTAAAGATGCAGAATTTATTGTTAACTTTGTTAAACTTAATGAAGTAATATTATGCAGTAATAGCAAAGGGTTTAAATGAAGGTCAGGCTCTAAAGTTTCATATGGTAAAAAATCATTCTGTCCACTTAATTTGATTTCAGCAGAAACACAAAATCTAAATAGTGAAAGCAATACAGTTATTAATGTTTTGAGTAAGGAATTTCCCATAATTCTAGTTCAGGATTTACAGACAAAATGATGCTACAACATATTGTTCATCACATATTTTATATAAAATTTCTATGAGTTCAAAAAATACTATTTTAAATGGATGAAAGCACGTAAGTGAAATACCGCAACACGGAAGGTGTGTCATTATTTATGTTCTCGAAATTTTATACACAACGTCGTTGTACTCACATAATTAAAACGATACATCATGGAACTTTATTTTCCAACTTCGTTATATTACACGAATTTAAGTTTATTTGACAAACGAAGTTGGAAATAAAAAGTCATGCATCTAAATTGTATGTACATAGATGTAGAGCTTATCATTTGTTTCCTTCAATATTTTTTCGTAACTGCTCTTTTTGGTGTGCAGGTGCACCTGGTGGTTATGTTGTGGACACAAAAGCTTTGTCGGTACATGGGAGTCGCGAGATATGCTCCTTGACTCTCTACCTAAACTTTTATTTCCAAATAATATTTCTTTTTCGTGCAAATTACCAACGGGTACTCATTAGATTGACTTTCACCGTACTGATGTGAGTACGGTTTCAGAATCCTGGACAGTACTAGTTCTGATATTGATTGGCAAAATTAAGGTGCATCAACCTGCAACCAGTTCGAGATCTTCATTTAAAAGAATCCGATGAACTAACAATACAAATGCGTCAAGTGTCAATTAATGCGATATTATAAACACGAGTTGGCTTTTACTTATTTCTAGGCAAGGAATTTTATTGTTTGTCTTACCATTATCAACAAGCTATGCTGATTATAAGCCTAGCTTATTTCATGTACACATTAAAGTCTTTCTTGGAGTGATAGCAAAGCATGAAAACACTTTAGAACCATGTTACAGGCATTAAAAAATTTCCATTAGTGGATTTGACAAAATCATTAGAGAAACTCAATCAAATCCCTAAAGTGGAAAATTTCAAATAGAATCAATTGAACTAAACATTTTGCAAGTTAGGTATTGTATTTTCAGTCATTTACAGGCAAATATGGTACAAGAACATCCCTGGAGATTTAATCATTTAATGCATGTTATGAGAAAATTTAATGAGGTTTTTATATTCATAAATTAAAATCAAATGAGGTTATTCCCTACTGGAATACATTACCCATCGGTTTGCGTCCAACTCCAATTTTAGCGAATAGACCGTTTGAATTTATTAGTTTTATTACAACCGTCATAAGGTATTTCAACCTTTAATATGCTGCGGAATTTTTTATTTCCAGCTTTAATTGGTTATACTACGGGAGTACTTTTATATATTAGACCATGGCCAAAATTGAAACAAGATTTTAAACCTTTGACTTGGAGTTGGCATAATTTATATTCGCTCATTATACTTTGCATTCACAATTTGGTGTACTTTGACATTTGGAATGGCCTAAGCTTATGGGAAGATCGACATCCAGAACGAACACAGATTCTTCAAAAAGTATTTCGTGAAATACTTTTGATTGCTCTATCACTTGCCGTAATATTTATTCGAGTTTATTTCATTGCAAATGGCAAAAGGATTTTCTATTTGCTAAAAAATTTGGATCAATTCCCAACAAAAAATACCCAGACACTTTGTTGCAAGTTTATACTTGGGTTTGTATCATTATTTATTGTAAGGGTTTTTACTGGAATCTACTGGATATATAATATAGTCCATACTCCAAGAAACCATGGAAGTTTTCTCTCGTCAATAGGAGATGAAGCTTATTTAGCTGTTTCCATTATCTTCATTACATGTGTACAGGCTGTATATATTGTAGGATTTTCATTCGTAGTTTGTCTAATTATCAGATTACGTTGGATTTATACAGAAGTTTGTTGTGAAGTGGAAATGAGAATTATTGCAACAGCACAATATTCCCATGTAATTTGGACTGAAATTGTGAATCCGAAAATTCTGGACAAGAAAAAAATAATAAATCAACAGCAGGAATCGCAAGTTCAAGTGGAGGAAATGAAAAATCAATCTCTCTTATGGAAAGTTGAAGAAATGAAGCGTCTTTTTAAAACGTTCAGCTCACTCTGTGGACCACTAATTATTGCCATGCTTGTTTCATCTATGGTAATCCTCCTCAATGGATTTTACAATTTAATTGTAAACAAGCAAAGCATGTCAATCGCTATAAGAAGAATTGTTGGAATGTTGCCTAATCTGTGGGAATTCAGCTTTCTTGAGCTGGGGCAAGGGCTGAATGACGAAGTAACCACAAAATAACAAAGGTATAAATGTAGTATTTGCCCACCAAAATTTTTTAACGAACGTGTTACCATGGGTAACATGAAGATTTTCCGAAAATTATCATTGGTCGATGCATAGAGATTTTCCAAAAGTTAGCTTTAGCCGATACATGGAGATTTCTCAAAAATTATCATTGGTCTATGCATGGAGATTGTTTTAAAACTAATCTACCTAACTAACGATTATTTTATTTTTATTTGGTTAGGTTAGATTTTTCAAGCCAATTTGCATTTGCATAGGTTAGGTTAGAATCGTTGCAAAATTTTGGACATGTTAGGTTTAAGGCTGAAGGCGAAGCCGTAACCTGACTTTTCCAAAATTTTAAGACGATTCTAACCTGACCGATGCTAAATGCATCAAAGTAGAGATTAGTTACCATGACTAGATAATTTATAGAATGTAAAACCTACCAAAAATACAACTGTTACCGTTAAAAAACTTTGGTGGGCAAATACTACATTTGTTCCATACAAATTAAGACAGGAAATTCTTATTGTTACGAAAATGTAAATATTGTTTAGATTTCAGAAAAGCGATCAAAATTAAAATCATTGGACAAGCATTTTCATATAAACCCAAACATTGATAATGATAATTTGGAATTGTATGATGCTTGGTCTCAATTGCTAGGGTTTAAATGGAAAGTGCATGCAAACAATATATTTGTGGTTGATAGATCTGCAATAACTGGAGTAAGTTTCGACGTCGAATTTATTTTGAATGGCACTGGTTATAATTAGTAATTATTATATTTTGTTTCTCATAACAGATCATTTCAGCCACGCTGACATATATTGTTATTCTATTCCAAGTCAATTCATCGAATTAATTCAAAATCCTGGGAAGCTAGACCATAATTTTCAGAACAGATCGTTGTATTTAAGTCCAAATTTTAACAATAATAGAATTAGTCCATAAATTACCATTTTGTAAAAATTCGATAAACAATTGCACTAGACATTTGTTTCTGATATTGAACCTATTTACTAGGGGAACTGTTGCATTTTGTTTATTTTGAATTAGCCAAAACTTACATATTTTTTAGATAAGAAAAACAATTTTTATTTAATTTCATTGAGGATTAAGTCCAAAGTAGTTAGATCGACAATATCAGTTAGTGAGATGAGTTATGATCCTCGGAGACCCAACGAACAACCACCACCTTTGCCCAATGAGAAGTCTCCGGTATACTGACAAAATTTGAATACGCATTCGTATTATATTATTATCAATTGCGTATGTGTAATACAAATTTTCTTTCAGCCTGAACCATGTTCCAGCAAATCAACTAGTGCTAATAAAGATTCAAATAGGAACAGAAATCCAGATACATACGATGAAGAGAAGCGGAAATATTATCGTGAACGAAATAGTCGTGGAAGGACCAGAGAACCAGAAGAACCTCAAGATTGGCCCGAGAAAGGTAGAGATTTACCACGGGGTTATGACTATGCAGAGCGTGATTATGGTAATCAAAGAGAAAGAAGACCTTCTTATGGATCCCACCGTCGTCGAGATTCCCATCGATCAGACGATCGAAGAAATTCCAATGGATTCGACCGTCGGCGAGATTCCCATGGATCAGAACATCGAAGAAATTCCAATGGATCCGATCGTCGGCGAGATTCCCGTGCATCAGACGATCGAAGAAATTCTAATGGATCCGACCGTCGGCGAAATTCCCATGGATCAGACGATCGAAGAAATTCCAATGAATCCGATCGTCTGCGAGATTCATCTGATCCAGATCGGATAAGGCGAGAATCTTTTGATGAAGATCGACGCCGGGATTCAGCAGGGTATCACCACCATCACAAACGTCATCATGTGCGTCACCATCAACATCATAGTCATGAAAGCGACCATGAACCTTGTGTCGAGCCACCACGCCCTTGTACACCTCCTCCTCCACCTTGTGCCCCTTTACCCGAGCAACCACCTCCTCCTTCACCTTGTGCCCCTGTACCTGAAGAACCACCTCCTCCTTCACCTTGTGTCCCTGTACCTGAGGAACTACCTCCTCCACCGCCTGTAACAGACCCTTACGCACAGCAGCCACGTCGTTTTACACCGCCTGCGCCTGGGCCAGACCCTAGCATAGAACAACCTCGACCTAATACGCCTCCTCAGACAGGTCCAGATCCTTGCATAGAACAACCTCGTCGTTCTTCATATCCTCCACCTCCAGAACAACTAGCAGCACAACAACTAGAAGAGAGAAATGAAATATATAGAGAGCAAAGAGAAACAGGCCACAAGCCAGTAAGAGCCGTAACTCGTGGAACTGGAGAAAGTATGATAATTCTGGACCCAAAAATTCATCCAATTCCAGTGGAAAAACGAGATGAATCACAACAAATCATAATGGATCCTCTCCAGAACCCGCCATGCGTTGAAAATGTTCAAGAAAAACCAGCGGTTCAAGGTGAATCGGTTCCTGTGGTCGAGGATGAATTTTCTCCAGGGTTGTGTCCATATTGTCATGTAAGATTTTTAAACAATTGAAAATAAATTTTCTGAACCCCAAAGTTTTTGTTTGATTTTTTTTACAGAAAGGCTGTTTCGTGAAGAAATTCACTGTAAGTGTTTTATTATTGCTGTCATATGTAAAGTGAAAACAAAGTTTCTATAACTTTCTCCTTTCTTTTTCCACAGTGGTCTGGAATCGTTGCTGCAATGTTTTGCTTCCCTTGTGGAATTGTTGCATGTTTTATGATGAGAATCTATGTTTGTAGTTATTGTGGAGAATCTCCGGCCGGAGATTGGAAAACATATTCAGAATCTAAGTTAACAAACAAAGTCTCTCCCGAAAATGAAATGAATGAAAAGACGAAATTGGACAAGGGTGAAAAGCTTGGAGACAATGATCCACCGTTAAATCAAATTAAAACATCGACAAAGTTATATACTGAGAAAAAACTTGCACCTAAAGGTCAAAGAATTCCTTTCGAAGAGACAGTGAAAATTCCACTAAAACCCCTGGAACCTCCTCAACAATTCAATAGAAAGAATCCAAATAATTATCAAAACCCAAATAACTACCAACAAAATCCAAACTTTAGAAATACTAGAAGTGACCATGATATTACGAGAGAAAATCCAAATAATCATCCACAAGATCAATACTATCAACGTCCAAGATCAACACAGGAACAGCCAAACGGAGGTGAAGGTGGAACCGTGGTTCGTAATCGTGATCAAGAAGGAAATATGAGGTATCGAAATTCCGAAGTTAATCAAACTCAACCCATCGATAATCTTGGAAATGAAATTATTAAATATCCCAAAAATTCATAGATTAAGCGTGAACCAGAAAAATGAGTAGTATAAAAAATATGTAAACAAATTTGGAAACCTTGATTAATAAGAAATGCATCACGGATTGAGTATAATTTTGTAACTCGAAGTTTTTAGTTTTCACCACTTTCTCTTTAGAGTAGACCAAAGATCTTGTGGCTCAATTATTGTCTCCTTTTACAGCGTTGTTCAATTATTGTCTCATTTTACAACATTGTTTCAATTTCCTCATTTTACAGTGTTGCCTCAATTGACTCTTTTACAGTACTGTCGCAATTTTCTCATTTGTCTCACTTTTCAGACCTTCCAAATGGCTCGAACTTGAATATTTCAAGCTCAGATTGCATGTAAACATTTGAAAAACTACACGTGCTCCATTGTCCATGGTTTAGATTTGTTTTGCTCGGTTTTTCCAACAAGTTTACGAATTACTTGCCCCAACCCCAACGCCAACCTACTAAAATTTCAACCCCAATCATGGATTCCCCCCATAAAAATGAGGGTGGACCACCAGATGAAATTCCAATTTCTACATTTGGAATTCAATCTCAAGCCTATCCTAATTTAAACACAAACTCGCAGTTCCCGTTTACCCCTCCATTTCCTAACAATTACAATAATTACAGTCCCCGTCCAAGTATTATTCTTAGGGGCAGAGGTAGGGGTTATGGTCATAGTCATAGTCAAAGACCAGAATTTGGTAACAACGATAATCCATCCAACAACAGCAACAGGTTTCTAGGTTCAAATCCCAACAATTATGGTCATGGACAAGGTGGTACTGGTGCTGGTTTTAACAAAGGTCAATATGCTCCAAGTCCAAGGGCTCAAAATTATAATGGAAATGGAGGTTATAGGCATCAGCATCAACAAAATTCCAATCCATGGAATCATAATCGCAATCGGAGTCCAAGGCCAAATTTTCGTGGACAATTTCACCAGCCTAGGTTTCAAGGTCTTCGTAGTCGTAACCCAAGTCCAAGATTCAGTCAAAATGGAGCTTATACTTATCCTAATACTAATGAATCAGTAAGAAAAAACAATATGAAATTAATAATTGTGAAATTTTAATATCTATTTAAATTCTTATTAGGCAAAAGGGGGTAAATACTTTTGTGATACTTGTGACAAAGGGTTTCCAGACCAAGAAATGTTCGATCAACACAAAGCTGAACATATTATTTGCAAGTAATCCCAAATTACACTATAATTGGAAATTATGCATATCATCTTCTGACAATTTGCCTTTGTTCCAATGTTTAGGCTTGACGGATGTCAGTTTACAGCATGTTCCAAAATTGTCCTTAAGCATATCAAGATGCAACATTCAACAAATCTGTTCAATAAAATCCAAGGGTTGGATACTCCAGAATCAATTGAGAAATGGAGACAAGAAAGAAAACAAAATTTCCCAAGTGCCTCCAACATGGCTCAAAAAGCTGCAAAGAAGGAAGCATTCCGTCAGAGGGGTGAAAGAGCAGGTGCCACCAAAGGAATTCAGAGATTGAAACCGTTGAGATACCCAATTGTTGCTGAAAATAGGAATCGAAATAGGCGAGGTAGAGATAGAAATCCAAATCCAAGAGCTTGTTTTGCTGGAGAATTTGAAATGACGAGAAGTCCACCGAATTTCATAGTAGAAAAGAACACTTCAGAAATCCTTGTTCTGGACAAGTACTATTCAGAAGTTAAAGTATCAGAGAAGGGTAAGCTGGTTGGGAAGAACTTGAAGATTTGGAATAAAGATAATTCGTCAACTGGGGAAACGAATGGTCAAAGTGAAACAGATTCAGAAAATGAAGAAGTTGGAGCAAGTGCTAATGGGATTATTACAGATGACGAAGAACCACTTATTCATGATCCTGTGCCTCCAGCTCCTTTAGAAACATCTGAAGAAACCCAATCCACAATCGCAGCTATACTTGGATCTCTAGTTACGTATAGTTCAGATTCCGAAGGCCAATTGGAAGGTAACAAAAACTTGTTCGCATATGTCACCTGTATTACGGTATTCGGAACGTTAGTAACTTTAGTAATTCCATTTTCAGATGGTGAAGTGAATGAAGACGAAGAACCTCCTGAATCTGCACCAATTTCTAAAGTTCCTACTGTTGCTATTCAATTTTGTTATGACTCCCAAACTCTACCAACAGTACGAAGCAAGCGGATACAAAGTTTACTTGAATCAGGTGGAAAGAAACCAAAGAAGAATCCAAATCCAAGGAATACAAAGTCCCAGAAATTCCAAGACAATGATTCTAAATCTACTGCCGGAGAACAGCAAAGACAAATACAGAAGCCGAAAGTCAGGGTTAAATGTCCACCACCATATCGTCCAAGGCCACGTCCTCCAACGTTGTTACGAAGAGTAAGCTCAGATGCAGTATTTGCAATTGTTGTTGGTCGAATATCGAATGATAACTTTTCTTAATTTCAGTTACTCGATGATGAAATTTGTAAAGAACGAAACTATGTTTTACAAGCATGCCGTTTTATTGTGAGAAATAGTTTCTTTGAACCTAAACCGGAAGTTGAAGACAATCCTCCTAACAGTAAACAACAACAAGTTGAAACGGATCTTGAGATTTCGAGTTCAGATCTAGTTGTTAAGAAAGAGTCGGAGAACTCGCATTCACAACCTGAAGCTGAAACAATGGAGCTACCTATAGATTAGTAGAAACACTTACTTACCTTTTACTTACTGATTAGTGATTATTATGCTGATGCTTCAGCTTAAATCTATTTCATCTAGTTTAATTTTGGAATTTTAATTAATAGTTCATGCTTGGATGGAATTCTCAATTCTAACTCTTTTACGGAAAAGTTCATGGCGAGCAACATGCATTCCATCGTTACGAACATAAATCGAATGTCTTATCGAAAGTCAAATGCAAATTTAAGAATACAATATATTAAACGATATTTGCTGACTTATGTACATTTCTTATATTAATATATTATTGCTAGAAGTATTAAAACTTTTGACTTTTGAGTATATTTTGAATTGAATCGATCACTTAAGTATTTACTATTAGAATACTGTAATTGATCAACCACATTTTGCATCAAAGGAAGTTTAACTTTCTTGGGCTCACCTTCCCCAGTTGTTCGATTTTAAAAACATTTAACATTTTCTCGACAATTAGTAGCAAGCAAGAGCTTACGCTTAAGGATGAATACCGTACACAAAAGCATTATCCAGCATATTAATTTTGGACCAATCTTTGGATTAATGTGGATGCAATGGAGAAACCAATCATTTGAAATATGAATATTCGAATTATTTTAATTTATTATTCTGTATTTATTTTTCTGCAAATAAATTAAGTTGAATAAGGAATCAATCTGTAGTTACTAAATGTGGATCTCTGCCAAATTTTCCAGAAATTAATTCATCTGCAAACTGTGCGTATCCTAAAGATACATAGGATTCATTAAACCAGCTCAGGATTTCTCTTCGGCTTGCAAATGGACAATAGTTCTGTGAATATGAAGTAACGAATACATTTTAATGCTTAGGAAATTGTCTAAAACACTACTATTATTCGTTGCTCAAGTTGATTTACCCTTCTATATCCGAAAATACTTCCAATACAATTGCATCCATGACGCTCATAATCACAAACTCCACCAAGTGCTCCATGTTGACATTGGCAGTCATGCATACAAATTTCACCCCATTTAGGCTTTGTAGCGTCGAGACATTGAGTTGAATTAGGATTTACAGCTAAATTAAGTTGTTACATCTAAACATTCATTTCAATTTTACAATATTTCTCCGTAAACTTACTATCCCTTGGAAAACTGCAATAACAATTGTAGTTAATTCCACAACGTCCATTCACAGCATTATGGGAAGTTTGACAATCTCTACTACAATCTGCTAATACGGCTCCATTTATGCCTGGACAAAATACACCAGAAAATCCTCCTGAAATTTCACGAAAAAGTTTGTCTAAACTTTTTAGCATTCAGTATAAACAGTATGATTCTGCTTACCGTTTACAAAATACAAACAGAAGAAAAGCACAAATAGAAATGCATATAAAAAAGGTTTGATTGGTTCAAAAAGCTTGACCATTTTCGTGATGCACACTTTAAAATTATATGTTTGAATGCTATCCTTTTACTGAAACTTGACAAGAAGATTTTGCAAACCGGTGATCGTGCAGTGAAAACAATGAATTAGAATAAGATGCATTTTTGACACTTTCGCCAAACGACATGATAAACAAAATCTTCATTATAAATGTTATCATGAACTTGAATTTGAGACATAGGCTAGTTGTATTTCATATTGGGATGCAAATCCAATGAAACTAGCTATCAAGAATTTAATCTTATTACTATTTTTCTATGTTATGGTATTAATTGAAATTAAAGGAAAGAAAACTGACCTAATCTCTCATGTTTGGAGTGACATCAACATGCTGAAAGCTGAATATAGCCATGCCATAAGTGAGACCGGTTTTATGGATTTATATTTTATTTATTTAACCTAAATCCAAATCAATCATTGCAGTTTTGCAGTACATCAAAACAAAGCCTGAATTATTGCAACAGCAAATAAAACGCAATATGCATTGGAATTTTTGGAGTACATATACAGATTATAAACAAAGCAAATAAAACTGTTAACTAATACAAATAAATGTTCTAGTTCTGTCCTTTTGTCAATAAAATTTGCTGGAACAAACATGAACTTGGCATTGAATAGAACTTTGGCAAATTCCATTAAGCATTAATTCATTATACCTATTTATCTAAGCTTTGATGTAGAAAAAGACATAATGATTTACATGCGATACAAACAATAGAATTTCATTTACAATTTTTGGACCATGAGCATATTTTCTTTTATTCTAATAGGTTTGCATTAACACTATTGTTTTAGATTTGATTAAATATTTACTAGAAGAGACGAAACAAAATTATTTTTTCCTTTCAACGAACGTTTCTACATGCATGAAAGTTTTATTTTTTTTTCTTTGAGGTTTGATAAGTTGTTGCATAGTTTGATTTATTTTAATGAATTTAATTGAATTAAATCAGACATAAATTGATGGCTTTTAATAAGCCATGAATCATTTAGGATTGAATCATAATTCACAAAATATATGTTTGTGTTCTTTTTCTGGAAAAATGGAAGAGTCTTCAAGTCCTACCCTAGGACAGATTCTATACAATAATTTGCCAGTTTATCAGTTCATTGTTATTGGAATATGTTCTGGAATTATTTGCATTACTGGAATAGTTGGGAATATTTTAACTGGAATTGTGCTGTTTGTAAATAGGAAAAGAAGTTCATTGTATATTTTGTTAATGTTTTTAGCTTTTTGGGATATACTTTTTCTTTTAACAACATTTGAGGTTTTTTCTATCGAAAAATGCTTCAAGTATACTGGCTCTGGAAAGTATTACTTAAACTTTATCCATTCGAGAGCATGGCCATGGATATATTCTATTCGAAGTTTAGGTAAAGTAAATGAATTGAAATAATTTCGAGCAGTATTTTAATGGTTGATATTGATAATGTTTTAGCACAAGTTACAAGTTGCTACTTCACAGTTGGAGTAACACTGGAAAGATTTATTGCTGTAACATTTCCACTGAAAGCACATTTCATTTGCTCAAAAATCCATTCCATCTATGGTTCTTTAATTTTAACAATTGTATCCCTATTATACAATTTTCCAAGATGGTTTGATTGGGAATCTGTTCCAATTTACGAAAATGACGTTTACAACAATGGAACAAAAACTCATATTGGATATGAGTCCAGATTGACAGAATTTGCAAAAAATCCAACCTATAAACAATTCTATTTGAGATGGGGATTCTTTGCTTCAACTTGTTTAATTCCATTTGTGCTTATGGGGGTTTTGAATTTTATGATTTATAAGAAGGTAGAAGTTTAAAACATGTTGTTTAATTTGACTTTCACTTTTCAAGTCTATTTCTTTTTACAGATTCGGGAAATGCACAAAACCCGAAAATCCATGACAGATCGTGAAAGTAATGAACGTAGTTTAACCCGAATGATTTGCACAGTTGTTTCAATTTCACTGATTGTAACTCTCTCTTGCCTTCTTCTAACTGTGGCGGACACGTTTATCATTGGCCCACCAATGTCAACTACTTATGAACTATCAAATTATGGATGGGCGAATCAAAAGCTAATCGTTGTACTCAATTCCTCGATAAATCCATTCATTTACTGTTGGTTTGGAAAGCAATTTAGAAATGAAGTGATGGCATTTTATTTGAGGAGAAAGCAACTTAAGCCAGGACAAACTATGAGTACAAAATCTACGACGACTTCAAGTACGGGAGGAAGCGTGTCGGCAAATCATAATGCATGAAATGAGTAAACTTTTTTTTTATCTAAAAAGTAGACTCAATTCCTCTCATTTCTGAATTTGTAAATAGTTTTTATTAAACTCACTAAACAGAAAATACATAGAAGATATAGAACATAGAAATTAAATTAATTAATATTAAATACATTAAGAAAACTTTAGTCTGATTCTTCAGAGGATGGTGCATCTTTTCTATCCCTTCCACCAGAAGAACGAACATTAATTGCAAATTTATATTCTTGATCGCATCCCATGTAAGCATCACTCATAAAGTAGAGTGTGTATGTGTGTTCCCCTACAAAGCAAAACAAAAACATTAGAATAAACAAAGATTTTAGAAAATGAATATGTCATTATTGTACCTGGACTAGGAGCAACAAAATCCAACTTGACTTTAGCTTTTTGTTGAAGTGTTAGACGCTTAATAGAAAGCAAACTGTTTGTCTTCGGATCTCCAATAACGACCCACCATCCTTCTTCACGTTTCTAAAAATTAATAAATAGGAAATTCAATATTGCTTCTTCGTATTATCTCTGTCGGTGGAACCAAAAAATTTACCTGGGGATAATAAGGTGCAATAACAGGTCCAGTAACCTCATCTTCCCTTTCCAATTGTACAGACACATTAACATTTCCACCAGTCTTAATCCGATCCTTATTATCAACTTCATATTGTAATTCAATATTTGGATAACGATTACAAAATCTAGCTACGTCACTCAGTTGGGCTGTCGTCAGACCAGCAAGGACTTTACTACGATCCTCATCTTCAAGTTCCATTAGGTCAAAAATGCTTTCAATTTTCTGTAAGGTTTATCAAAGGATTCCCATTTTAATAAATTAAAAACATAAGCCTTTATAATTAGTATCACAAACTTACCATTTCATTACACCGTTTTATCATATCCCCATTAAAGTGTGGAATTTGTTTCAAATATGAATCCTTTGCCCACATAGCTTGCGTAACCATTTGGGCCAATTCCATAGCAGCAACTGCTGGGCTCAACCAACCGTTTGAACTAAGGACATCCACACAAGCTTGGATAAGACGTACAGCTTTAGATAAGACCCATTCTGTATCTTGTTGAAGTTCTGCAGAAAGTTGAATTCGACAAAGATGAGCTTGGATAAGAATATTTGCTTTGATATTTGGATCAGTGAATTTTATAGTTGAGGATGTAGAAGAGGGTTTGTTTGGTAAGCGTGTAGCCAGGGCTTGGAGTACAGAATCTTCATGATGACGAATTGGAAGATTTGAATATTCATATGAAGAGCTGATAATATCAAGAAGTCCACGAAGCTTAGTTTTAGCTGATAAAGAAAGACTGAACAATTCTGTAAGAAATCAAATAAATGCAATGAATCAACAACGTTCGACTTCAATTCTAAAGATAACAAAGTTAAGAAATATAAGCATTTTCCTTACCAATTGTTGTATAATTAATATAGTAGTATGCAGCAATCATTCCCAAGTTCAAAGGACTCGTGTCAATATCTTCCTCAATTGAAATGCATTTGGAAGTCTCTAGGTCATTTAGGGTATTTTCCACGAGCTCTGAAAGGTGATCAGACAGATGACGATGTGAGACACCTTGAAGGTTGTAATAATTTGGATTTTGAGTCATTCTTCGGTATAAAAATGTCCATGTTAAGTAATCTACAGCATCTTGCTTGTTTTCAATTGTCTTTGTTACAATTTCTGCATTGAAATGATCATGGAGACAATGATCTAAATGGCTCTGTAAGCAAATTATGCGAGAAATAAATATTTATGTTAAATAAGAAATTGTATTTTTAATCTTTATCTACTTACCTCAACTGGTAATGGATCATTGAGAAACTTCTTAAAGAATTCTTTCTTTGAAGTTTGACACATCAGGACAACTTTGGAGTCATCATCATCAAGCGGACGATTACTCCTTCCAACCATCCGGAGCACATCTGTCACTGGATAATCTTCATATGCATGGATTTTTCCATTATAATTCTGTGTATCCATAATGATAACAAGATGAGAATGAAGTGGAATAGTCCAGCACATTGTCCGGGTTACAACAAGGACTTGAACCGCTAAGCTTCTGAATAGCGTGTTAATAATATGTCGATCAGTTGCAGAAGTCCCTTCATGAAGATAAGCAACTCCTTGAGCAATTGTTTCACGAAGCGTCTCATCTTGGATCTTATCAAATGCCGCTTGCAAATCTTCTTTTGGAAGTAACAAAAACCTCTCTGGCGTATCATCTGCTGCTGCATAAGTTAGTAAATCAAACGCCGTCAATTTTGATTGCTTTCTTCCGGGTACGAAAATGATAACTGGTTTCTCTGGACTCAATTTAATAATGGCGTTGTATACAGGTTTAGCCATTGTAGCCAATCGAGATGCATTATGTGAAATATTGTATCCTTGAATATGGAGTTCCATTGGAAGGGGACGAACGGAAGGATGGAAATTAAATGTATGTGTTGGAGGTGCACCGAGCCATTGTGAAATATCTCTTGCATTTGAAAGTGAAGTTGAAAGAGATACAATGCGGATTGGTTTTTCTGTTTGTGAAGCAATGTAACGCATACGTGAACAAATAATTTCAATTACAGGACCTTCTTCTCCACCCAGAAGCTACATTAAGATAAATAAATTATAAGATACTGAAACACATAAAAATAACTTCATAACTTCAAAGTAATAGTCTTACTAACCTGTAAATCATCAATAATAAATAAATTGACATTTTGTACATTCTTTCTTTGCTTCCATCTGCGAGAGAGCACATCCCATTTTTCCGGTGTAGTAATTGTGACGTTTGCTTTAGCAAGGAGCTTAAGATCCGTCCCAGTCTCACCAGTAAGCATTATAACTTTTTTACCAAGTTTTGAAAATTTCTCACTCCATTCTGTATACATGATTTCGGCCAGTTCTTCCTTGGGAGAAATGTAAACACAATGATCTTGGGGTACCGACCCTGCGGATGATGAGTATTCTCTGCCAATTGTAGTAAACATTCGAAGAATAGCGAATTCGGCTATTAGCGTTTTTCCTGAGCCAGGTGGTGAACCAATGAATACATTTTCATCTGAATTATAAACAGCGTTGAACACTTGGGTCTGAATAGGATTGAACTGTGTTAACTCTTTGTAGAGTGTTTCAAATGCTGGGTTACGGAGTGCAGAAATCTGTAGAGAAAACAAAAGTTACAATTATCTTAAGATAGAAAAAAATACAAGAAGAATCTAAGGACTTACAGGCAACGGTTGCAAATCCAATAGTTCTGTAGGCGGTGGATTTTTTTCTGGAAGTAATAAATGTCGGAATGAAACAGGAAGGGTTGTTTCCGAGCCGAGCCAACGATCTGATACAACACTAAAATTAAATTAACACAAAGTCTTGCATAAAATTTTCAGTTTATCATGGAAATAAACCGTTTAACTTACCGAATAAAATACTGTGGAGGAAGTGGCTCAAATATTGGAACATAAAACTTGACAACGTGTTCATCCTTCCGGAATTGGTGTTTAAGTACAAAGTGTTCATGGTGAAGTATCACTTCTGAGTCTACGTCTTCAACCTGAAGAGAAAAAATATTTTAACATTTTAATTCTTTAATCTTATAAATTTAGCTTCTTTTCAGCTTAAGTTGTCTTGTCACTTACAATGATCCAAAAAGCAACAGAGTTCCCATGTAATTTTTCATCCCACTCAAAATCTGGAGTGACCACCAGTTCAACTTTCAGTGTTGATCTCGTAATTGGTTGAATAGTACAAGATAAATCAACTTTTGGCAAGGAATGTAAGTAACGATGAATTGTTTTTCCAAGTTTTGGAGTCCTTATCAATTCCCCAAGTTCAGCATGATTTAGGTCAAAAAGTCTATCAAATGTTAGTGCTTTCTTTTCAATTTTTTTGACAACTTCTTCAGGGATTTTTTTGAATTGTCTAAGTGGGCACATGGACTGCCACATCCGACGATCTATCATCTTAGCTAATGAAAGAGTTTTATCTGCAAGTTGCGCCCATCCACGTGAAAGTACAATTTCAAATATTGCACGGATCAGTCGACCAGCAGATTGTGTAACATAAACCATATCGGCCATAAGAGCAAAACCTTCAAGTTTAAGTTGTGAAATATAGGCTTGTAGTAGGATTGATATTTTTGCAGATGATTCTTCAACACTTTCTTTAATTGGGATTGGGACACGTTCCATTAGTTTCTGAAGCTCAAGTTTTTCTTCTTCTCGAACTCCAAGGTATTTGAACTCACCAGAGAGTGAAAATACACGGAGGAGCTCAATTTCACTAAGATGGGGTT
Organism: Xenylla mediterranea; assembly: GCA_034700645.1. NCBI lineage: Eukaryota > Metazoa > Arthropoda > Collembola > Poduromorpha > Hypogastruridae > Xenylla > Xenylla mediterranea. The sequence continues at coordinate 10,642 of JAQGCY010000066.1, read as the reverse complement.
TCAACAGTTGGTTGTAGGTTGAAATCTGTGAAGAAAAAAAAAGCATAAAAAGTTTTCTAGTTGAATTAGTTTTAATGATTTTAAACATGTTCTGAATAAAACTAAATTCTCAACTTACAGTTTCAGCCGTAATATAATAATGTGATGCAATTCTTCCTAATTCCGTGGAAATAAAACTGCCTGATGTCCGTTCATATCGGACTAGTCCACATTTATCCAGCTTATGTGCAGCAGTATGGATTAAATTTGCACGATGATTTGTTAGATAATCATCATCATCACTCGTATCGACACCGTAGGTGGACGGTGATTTCAAGCAACGAACATACAAGTAAGTATATCCCAACCAATCCACAGCATCCTTAACGTTTTGTATACTTCCGCTGACAATTTCTGCATTGAGCAGATCTGGAAGCTTTCCAACAAGTTGGGATTCAATAGGTAGCTGTTGATTAAGGAGAGAAAGATAGTATCTCAATTCTGAATGATTTGTTATCAGAATCCCTTCTCCTTTTGTATCGTATTGAGGTCTGCCAGCACGTCCAAGCATTTGAAGGACATCCAAAGCTCCTAATTCAACCCAACGTCCTTTTTCTGGATTGTACACTTGTGTACCTTTAATTATGACAGTATGAGCTGGCAAGTTAACACCCCAGGCCAGCGTAGCCGTTGACACTAACACTTGAATATGACGATCCGCAAACAAATCTTCAACTAACGTCCGGTCTACACGTGTCATTCCAGCATGATGAATTGCAAATCCATAAGGAAGAAGATCTTTTAATTCTGGATTTTTTACTTCTTCTGCCTCTTTTCTCAAAACTTCTGTAGATGCAGTTTTATCTTTAAGAAACAATCCCAAAGTTTCCTTTTCAAGACACATATCCCTAAGTGCCCGAGCGGTTTTGCCAGTTTCTTTTCTCGAATGTACAAAGATTAGCACTTGGTTTTTGTTGTGCGCTTGTTCAACTACTTTCTCATATACAACTTCATTTGTAACTTGAAATTTCTTCAACGCTTTCTTTTCGGTAATTCCAATATATTGTTGCTCCAGTGGTACTGGTCGAAAACTGTTGTCGAAAAAGAACAGGCCCGACTTCAAATCCACACGAAGAAATGCTGCAACATCTGTATAATTTGGAAGTGTAGCTGACAATCCGACAATTCTAATTTCTCCTTCTTGTGTAACACTCCGGAGACTTCTAGCGACAAGAGCTTCTAGAACTGGTCCACGCTCATCATGGAGCAGATGAACTTCATCCAGAATAATGAGTCGAACTATAGATGTAATACTTCGATTTTCCTTTCTCGTAACGACATCCCATTTTTCTGGTGTACAAACAATGATTTGTGTAGCATTCAGTTGTTCCCGACTCAGTTGACTATCTCCAGTAAGTTCAGAAACCGTGATTTTATAGGCTGCAAGGCGTTTGGAGAAACTTCCAACCATTTCTTGTACCAAGGATCTCATAGGTGCAACATAAACTATTTTAAATTCATCAACATTAATTGTACCATCTGGATTAATGTGTTTTCCAATTTCTCTCATCATGGTTAGAAGTGCAACATTGGTTTTACCGGCTCCCTGAAATACAATAATGTATAAATTACTGGAAATTCAAGATACTGTATTACTGTATTCTTTTCAAAATTCTAAATTACTTACGGTTGGAGCACAAACAAGTAAATTTTGATCACTTTCCAGTGCTGTTTTGTGAAGCCTGGATTGAATTCTGTTTAGTGATTTAAATCCATCAAATGCCGCTTGGGCGTATTTGGGTAATCTGTCAATCCCAATTAAATATTCGTCCTCGCCCATCGGTTTTGGTTTGAGGGCTGGAACATGGACTTCTTCAAAGCCTACGAGATCAAAAAATCCCTTGGTTACAAAAAATCACGAAATATTTAAGCACTATGCCGCTCTTTCTTACCTCGATTAGTTTTTCTGAAACTTCCATCTGGCAATTGACATTTATCACTGGCCATAAAATGTGAGCCTTGCTCAAAAGCCATAAGTTCCAAATCAAGAATTCTTCTTGAACCTGGTACATTTCCAGCAAAACCTTCCCCACCCTCTCCAGCTTTTGTAGAGCCATGGGCAGCATATGTTGTTTTGCCTGACGCTTCTTCGTATGATCCACTTCCACCTCCTTCCAGCATCATTAAAATTCTTGTTAAATTAGAATCCTGCCGCATCTTGTCTTTGATGTAGATTTTTTCCTTTTCTGTTTGAGCTGAGCTCAAGAGTGTGCAGTACAAAACTATATGGCAAACAAGATATAAACAACATTTATTTCAGATCCCAAGATTTAATTTGTCTTTAACTTACTCATATGGCGATGTTTCTTTAAAATTTTGATAAAATCAAAGCAATCTACTCCCAATAACAATACCAAACGATTCTCAAAATCCCGATCATCTGTTGCCTTCTCGAGAATATCAAGCACATCCTTGGCTCGAGCTTGAGAAGTAATCGAATCCTTATAATACTTGGAAAGTTTCCTTTGAATCCAATGAGCATCGATGTCCAGAGGATGGAGTCCTTTTTCACGTTTGGAACGACTTTCAAGTTCGGCCAACTGGAATGAAAAACAGTGTCAAATTATTATTATTACTTCTATATTCGGTTACTAACGACTTGACTTACATTTTGGGCATGAATAGCTGAAGAATCTTTAGCTTCCTCCCCATCCATATCCTCATCCTCCTCATCTTCATCCTTGACTTCCCCATATGCATCTTCATCATCTTCTTCCTCAGACTCTTCGAATTGAACGTTAATTCCTATAGTATCATCAATTTCCATATCGCCTCCACCCATTCCACCACCTCCAGAATGACCGCCTTTGTTCACATTAAAATCTGTGATTTTCTTTCCCAAATTCACAAGGACAGCAAAGCGTTCATCTGCCAAAGGTCCAAGAAGACTTTCTGTTTCCTTCTTCTTTTCCTTATCCTTTAATCTGTCATTCTTTAGCACAGCTAAGATCTCATCGGCTGCTCCACAGAGTACGTCTCGAGGCTAAAAAATGCGTTTTAATTGTTATTCGCAAAAACACTTAAAAGATATGCGTTATTTAGGATTGATAATTGCTTACCTGATCACCAATTGCAGCTTGTAAAAAATTAAGTAAAAATTCATAGGTCTGCTTGGTTTCTTGTGTTTTGGGTCGGTAAAGAATTGCTCCAGTTGAATCCCCTGTTAAAAATTCATCATCAAATACAGATCCTTTCAATTTATAAACTGAAGCTGTTGCATCATCTCGTTTCATCCGTTTAGCTTTCCGTTCTTCAGCTCGTTCTGGTTTAGACCTTTGGGCAAGATCACCCATTTTAGTCCGTCCTAATTTACCAGAAAGGCTAAGAACTTCACCAGTAGCATCATCACGATTCCGTTTTTCAATAAGACGGACATCCGCTGTTAGGACCAAGTTGGAATTCTAAAGATTGGGGAAAAGCAGGGTAAACCACACATTAGAATTAGAATAGTTTTTGAAGAAATTAGCAAGCAACTTAAAGGATAAACTTACAGCTTTGTACTCATACTGTAACTTTCTTGCTTCATCATCAGCCATGGTTGAAGTAGTTTTAAGGACTTAATTGTTCCAATTAATCAAATTAGATAGGTTTACACTACCAAGGGACTTTAGAAACTGAATTTTGTGTATAATTCCGAACTCCGGCCTCCTTACATGACCAATGACATGACAATGGCCACGTACGTATGTCCAACCTAACTCGCAACACAGAATACTCAAAATGCTCTAAATCTAGACCAGACAATTGACAATTAATAATTGAACACCAAGATTCCAAAATTAACCATCAATTAACAACAGGATAAAAGTTGTAGTTTTTGCGTTGTTTTCTTTCCTTCGGCATAAATAAGTTCGTCTTGCCGAAGTTTCAAAAATGCGCCTTTTTTACCCTACCGTTCTGTTTTAAAAAGGGGGCCGTACATATATGAAGTACTCTGAAATAGACTTTTTACCCCTAACCCCCCATGGGTGGCTGCTCGCTGTTCGCTGATGACTCAATTTAACATTACAGCCTTGACCATGACCACCCCCGCCGCCCCACCCACCTATTTAACTAACTGAAAACTGAGTACGAAAACGAATACGATAATACGAGATACAAATATTAAACATAACTCCAAGCAATAAGCATAAGTAATTAGGCCGTTCAAATTCAAAAATCAAGTTACAATTGGTGTGGGTGGTTGTGGATTGACCTTTTGATAATGATAACGGCATCATCAACTATGTCATGTCCGTGTGAGGTGAGTGGGTGAGCCAAAAAGCTGATTTTAAGATTTATGGACGGCCCTGAAGGAACTGCATTGCATTAGTCTCTTACTTGACAAGCATTTATCATAAAACACACCAGTCACCAGTGTAGTGTATCTCTATTTCGTTCAAATCATTGGAACAATAGCCAGAAGAATATTTCCAGAATTAAACGCTGATTTTCTGGTACGGTAATGAATGATACTTAATTTAACAGCTGATAACTTAGCATTGCCCAAGGGGCTTACTTAATTGTTTCACTTTTAAATAGAGCTCAGAATTTAACCCGGCTTTAATTTGGGAGTCCGAAGGGATACTGTTGACTGGGGCTATCCTAGCGGTCTTCGGTGAATAATGAAGCGCACAAAAAGTAGTTTCCGCCGATCCTTCCATGTATTCCGCAAGAATACCTCAGCCTCAAGGTCCACGGAAGATTCTAGTTTTGATTTTGGGATTGAAGATACATACTCATCCCCAGCCCCAACTCCAATCCAAAATGAAACTGTCAACGTCAACACTCAAGTGGAATCCCAAAGCTCCTGCTCCGTAATCTCAGGATCCTCCGCTTCCAAATCATTGAATAATACAATCTCCAATTGCTCCAGGTATACCTCAAATGTTCTAGTACCAATTGCTCATAAACATAGCTCGGGATCCACGCAAAATGCTAGTTTTGGTTCTGGTATTAAAGATACCATATGTCCAGCTCCAATTCAAATTGAAACTGTCAATGAACAATTGGAATTCGCTTTACAACCGCTAAATAATACAATTTCCAATTGTTTCATGTACACGTCAAATACTTCAACTCCATTTACTCAGTGTTCGGAATCCACCAAAGATTCTAGGTTTGATTTTGGGATTAGAGATACCACACCTTTAGCTAGGGATGGAACTTCATCCAAACTCGAGGACCAAGTCCTTCAAAAATTTTGGGGTCGTACTGCTAAATTTGTATATCTTTATGGAGATTGTCCAGAAGAAATAACGGAAATTGGGGATGAAATAGAAGAAATTCCACCCATGATTGAAAACGTCTACACTCAAGTAGAAGCCGAGAGTTCCAGCTCCGTAATCGCAGCGTCCTCTTCGCAATCAATGAATAATACAATTTCTAATTGGTTCCAGAACGCCGCTCGTACCCCAACTACTCATAAATCGTTATATACAGAATATTCTAATTTTGATTTTGAGATTAGAGACACCACATCTCCACCTCCAATCCAAATTGAAACTGTCTACACTCAAGTAGAACCAGAAAGCCAAACCTCCGAAATCCCAGCGTCTGTTTCACAATCAATGAATAATACAATTTCCAATTGCTACAAGACCACTTCGAATAATCTAACTGCTCATAGTTCGGGATTCACGAAAGATTATAGGTTCGATTTTAGGATTACAGATACCATATCGCCAATCCAAATAGAAACTATCGACACTCAAGAAGTTGGATCCGAAAGCTCCAGCTCCGTAGTTCCAGCGTCTGCTTCCCAATCAACGATTAATACAATTTCCAATTGCTCAACCAATGATGAAAACAGCGAACTTAATGCACAATCTATAGCAGCAGCAGAACTGGCAAAGGAAGCAAAAACTAAAACAATTCTTAAACAATTATCGCTCCACAAGCCATTTCTAAACATTGAAGTTGTGATTTATATCCTAATCAAATATAAATCCAGGAAAGAACCAATCAAAGTTTTGATAAAGGATGCAGATAACATATTTTCTTTGTTGATTTTGCAAGAAGAAGATCCTGAGTGGATGAAAAGAATTCGTCCAGGAAAATTTATGGAACTAAGTAATGTCCTTGTAATGGGAAAGGATACGACTAGTGTGTAAGTTTTTTTATGGGTAAAACTGACCCTAATCCTTGGACTTATATTTATTTTTCGCATAGGAATGAATCGTTGTTCACAGCTCTACTCCTCCTTGGATCAAATCAAAAATACTGTTATAGACTACTCTACTCAAATCAACTTTCAAAATTCCAATTCATAGATAAAGATAAAGTTGCAGGAATTGAATATGAAAATCCCGGAGCTGGAGTAGGGGATCAAGATAAGGAATTTGAAAAAGAGATAATTCGACTGTTAAAACTACAATAAAAGTAATGGATTTGCAGAATATTTTAATACACCTTTTTACAATAGTTCCAGGATTGAATATTTTATAATTGGCGAATTTGGTATTGCATGGCATTGGCTGATAATATAATTGACCTTATATTATTATTATTATTATTATAAAATGGAGTACATATAATAAGGCAATTGTTATTAGTCAACTCACGTTTTAATCCGTCCTTCATTGTAATAATCTATAGTTTAAAATTATTTAGCGACGAAAACGTTTATTTTTGTCGAATAAACTCGATATCCAGTATTAATGTTATGAAGGTTTAGCTTACTAATTTTTTAGTAAATAAGAATTGATTAACATTAATTTATTGTTTCGAAAAGCAATCGCAGTTTAAAAATAAATTATAAAATGAAAATTAAATAAACAATGCAATAATTTCCTTTCTTCAACTTATTTACATATGCCTCTGCAAACTGTCATCGGCTAGCCTTTTCCGTGACTTCAACGTTTTTTGGCTCGCTAAATCAGCGTTTGCGAAATCTAATTTAAACTGCCAATCATACTCCGGTTGCCAAAAAACGTTTATCGGACGTATTTTTTTGCTATAAATACCCGGAGAATTAATTTCTTTTCTTTAGAGGGCGTTTGGTTCTAGAACAGTTAACATCTCAATATCTCATTTTTCATTCCAACTTGGAATATAAACAAGTATTATTACTCAAGCCAGTTAAACATCAACCTCAAGATGTCTCAAGAACAACGCCCAGCTCATCAAGTCCAAGGCTTGCGAATTCTAGACACATTTTGCTCAGCAAGACAATTTCTACCAATCAGACCATCGGCTCTCGGAATTCAACCACAACAATTCCTTTACGAACAATCCAATAGATATCCAGGATTTGGTGGGCCAATGCCATATAATATTAGACGATTTTACTACTCCCCTCCTATCAATGGATTTTGGAACCAAACATCTTGTCCAGTTATGGCTCCTGTGTCATATCCGTTTACTAATATGGTTCCAGTCCAACCAAATATTTTTTGCGGGGATTCACTGGATTCATATGCAGGACCTCATTCTATTCAACACATCGGAGTACCCATGGCTCACGGATCTGTATTGATGGATCCAGCAAGCTTTTCAGGACGAAGTGAACAAACACACTCATGCTTTAATGGCTTCACAAATGAGGATCCTGCATCAACGAAAGGTATGTCAAGTTATTGTCCATTATTCTCTTTTCTTCATTCTTCAAGTCTTTCGTGCATCTAATTGAAATGCTAATAATTTTTACATTTTCTGATTATCTTATGAATTATTGAATTTAGTTCGAGGAAAAAACAGTACACAATACATATTTTTGGTTACTCAATTGCTTGCATGATTTCTAATTTCCCAGGTCCATCAACCGATTCATCCTGGACTTTCAGTTCGGCAAATTCTTCTGCCATTTCAACAGGACTGGAACCCGATGCACCAAATGAAGAAACCTCAAACCAAGGTACTAATAAATAAGAATTAATTATTGCTGACGCCGCGCTTTGTTGTTTGTGTATTATTACTCAAAAACGAAAATTGTTTCCTTTCCAGGTTTACCAATGGAGAAAGAATTTGTCCAATCCAAAACTGATGCAGCTCAACCATTAAGAACCCGAAAGGATAAGCAATCCACTTCCACTACTAATTGCATTTTGTGCAAATCCAACAATGAACATAAAAGTTTCTACTCCACCCACGCAATTAAAGATGCAACCGGAAAAGTTGTGTGTCCAATACTTCGTACGTATGTTTGTCCTTGCTGCAATGCCACTGGAGATGAAGCTCACACAGCTCGATATTGTCCAAAGTTATCATCTTCACCTAAAAATCCAGCAATTTATACTCACCAGCCCAACTCCGTCGGAATTCCAAGATTGGTTCGGTATATTTAATTTAATTCTCAAATCAAAGACACTCATAAGGAAGCAATTAAATAACTTTTGGTGATTATGTAAGCACATTAATCAATTGACATGTTTTCTAGTCCTTTTGTTCTACGAAGTTAAGTTATTAATTTGTTAGCCCTTCCAAAAGTTCATCTCTTAGTTAAATATTATAATTAGATTAATTAAACTACCTACTTTTCATCTTACTTTTTCTCTACAATATTTTGTTAAATAAATTCATTTTTCATTTCATTAGATCTAAATACACACTGCTTCCAAAGTATTTTTTCATTTATGCATCCTCAGCCTTTTCTGACTACCAGACTGTTCCCATAGAAACCGAAGAAGCAACGGGTTTTGCAGTTTTATTTTTTATAACGTACAGAAAAAACCTTAGAGATCGATGGGAAAAAGTTTAGTCTCAAAATTTGGCATGTAAAGTTAACATTGAAATTTTTTACACAAAACTATCCCTTCTAAATTAATATTATACTTTAAATTATTATTACAACGATGTCAGCGGGGCCATCACAAATTGAAGAAGTGAAAAATTCATTTCGTCCATTGGAAGCATTTGAAAAACTTCAACCCATTACCGATTCAACTCCAATCGACGTTTCAAATAATTTGGGATTGATTCTGGGAATTGGTGCATCCGCTATTGGAGCTTTTTTTGCTGCCGGATATCTTTTCTTAAGATCCAGATCAAACGCAGCGAAGCATTCTGGTGGTTCAATTCCGGACAAAAGTGGGATTGGAGCGTTAACAGGAAATCGGAGTAAGACATTGAGGAAGAATATTAAGGTTACTTTGTATCAATGTCCAAGAGGGTGAGGCAAATTTAGCATGGTCTGTCTCCGAAATTTTATTTTACTATAAGATATCCATTATCAATAAAGGTTCAAGACACCGTGCATTTCTCCATTTTCACTCAAGCTTGAAACATTTCTTCGTGTGGCAAATATCCCATACGAGGTAGTAAAGTAACATTACTTTTTCAATGTGCTTAATTGCACGTATCATCGTTAATCATAATTAAAACATTTTGTACCTGTTGATTTTGGTAGGTAAAACACACCACTCAACCACATACAAAGGATTCTCCTTGGTTAACTGTTGGGGATCATCACATCACAGATGCACATGAATGTATTAATTTTCTTTGCAATACCTTTGAAATAAATTTGGAACGTGGGGCTAAGCCAGCTCGTCTTACGGCTTCCCGTCTTGTTGGAATCCAATTGGATAATCATATGTATTGGGGAATTGCATTATGGGTAAGATTAAAAATAAGAAAACAAATTGTCCAAGAATTTCTTATTATCCTTTCATTTTATTTGTCAGCGTTGGGTATACGACAAAGGAGCATCTTTAAAAGATATTCAGCCTATGTCAACTGAAGCATTGAATGTAATTTTTTCTGTGAGCGAGTCTGTTCGCCGAGCAGCTTGGTACCATGGGCTTGGAAGACTTCCTTATGAAAGAGTACTTAAAATCATTAAAACGGATTTAGCTGATTTATCTGCAACCCTAGGCAAGGAAATATAAAATTCATACGTACCAACAATACGCAATAATCAAAAATCGTAAATTTTTGGAATTTGCGAATGTATTTCAGGTCGTCATCATTACTTCATGGGTGATCGTCCAGGAGAAGTTGATTGCAATGCTTTTGCAATATTGGCCCAAATCCTTTGGAATATGTCATCAAGTCCATTTGAAAAAGAACTTCTGAGTAAGGGAACAATCCTAATTTAATAATGCTACAGTTTTTATGTTTAATTGAATTTTGTATATACTTATTAGAGCATGTTAATCTCGTGCAATTTGTACATCGGATACGTGATAAATACTGGTCGGACTGGAAAGAATTATTACATAAACAAGGAGAGCTTAAGGTCCCAGAAAACTTCTATTGTCCCACACCTGAATTTCATTCATCATTAGGATTAGGAAATGTTGAAGTATCCAATGGTAATAGTACTTCTGGTGAAGTTGAAGGTACTGAAAGGTGTTATACTGCAGAGCCTACCGGAACTCATGCTGACGGAGTTCAACTAATTCCAGGACCACCCGCTTGTTCCATACCTTTCGTAAAAGCTGATGAAGATCCAAAAGTACTCCACAACAAGACAGATAATAAAGAATTATCTGAATCAATTCCACCACCTCAGATTCCGAGTCTTAGCATGCCAGCAGCAGCGTCCGAAAGCAAACCACCACCAGTTGGAATTTCTACACAACTTCAACTTGGACCCCAAAATGTAAATGTTGCTCAAGGTCAAGGCACTCTAATTCATCAACAATCTGGGCCCAATAGAATTGAAATGGATTCTAATCAATTT
>JAQGCY010000065.1:0-32962 GCA_034700645.1 Xenylla mediterranea | reverse complement strand
CCATCCATCCACCCATTCCAATTCCAAGTCATTGTTAACTCATACATATGTAAATCAGAACAAGTAAAGAGAGTTTTTGTGCATGTAGTTGGAATATGGAACAGGGCATTTTTCGTTTATGTAGTTTAACACTGCGAGTAAAAAAAAAAAGAAAAGTCTGGGCTGCTCCACCATAAACCAGGAAGTAGTGGTGAAAGTAACCTACACGCATTTTATTTATAAGAATATAAAAGAAACTTCCTGTTTGAGAACCAACCTATGCATTCTCCTCTAGTTTCTAGTGCACTGTTCAAGGCTCCACGCGATTTCACTTTCACATCCTTTCTTCCTGTAACTTTTGTAGCTATCATCATATCAACCCTTTTTTTTGCACATGTAGGGTGTGTGTATCGTGTAGCCCATATCCATTCATTGTGTGTATTTGGAATATTACATTAAGCCAAAGCCAACGAGCAAAAATATTAAAATGTGTGCTATGCTATAGTTATAGTTTATATCCATATAAACATAAAGCCTATGTACATAACATTATACACATAATGATATGATTTTGATGTTTTATTCAAAAAAATTGAAGAAAGTGACTAAGGATTTATGTGGCTTCCTTATATGAATTTTTTGACTCTCAAAAGAAAAAGATAAAAAAAAAAGAAAACACAGGCAGAGCCAGAGCATAATATATTTACGTTTAGAGAATAACAAGCACTATATGTTCTATGTATTTTTAGCTTTTTGTGTTTAGGACATTTACTATAATATTTTGAAAACAGCTCAAGAGTCAAGTCAAGATACACAAACACAGAAGACCATACAAAAATTTAAAGTCCCTCAAGTATTTTGATATTAAACTAAATAAATAAAATTCACGTGGGATTGGGGTTTTATATTTACAATACTTATCAAAGGATTTTTCCAAAAAACAAGAAACTTCTATGCAAAATGTATCTAGTTTCTTAGCATGCTTTTTAGCTTTATACGCCCATAGGATAACTTTAAAGTGGTTTAATCTGATTTAATCTAATCCAGAAATAAGCAAATGTTGTTTGTCAGTGAATTGAATCTAGAAATTTCTAAACGAGTATTTTGAATTTAAAATGCAAATGATACTACAATTTGAACAATAAACTTGACTCATGTATTATTTGTACTTATTCAAGCTTAATAAAACGCAGAAGAAAAAACAGGTTAACAGAAACCTTTTATGTGTACATCGTTATCGTTATTTATATTTATTTACACTTTGATGGATCTTTTTCAGTTGTTTAACGAGTATGAAATTTAATATTATTGGAGATATTGAGAAGAAAACCTAGAAAAAAGAAAGTAAATCCAAAAAATAACACGAGAATATTGGATAATGATAAAATTCTTATGTATTTGTATTTACGTAAATCAAACCCAAAGGAAAGGAAGTGGATATTGGTATTGGATTCAAATAACATTTTCTTGTCTAATGTAATGTAAAATGTACGTAAAGTAAAGCAAAATTTTGACCAAAGTTTTATGCAAACAAGTAAAGCTCCAATGCAGCCTTATCCAAGAATTTATGCATGCCTGCAAAAATTGCAGAGGTTTGCTTGTTAACATATAGAAGCTTTTCCATGTCAATATTTGATGTAAATTAGATATCCTGTTCTACTTTTATTCTTCTTTCTCCAAGTGTTTTTTTTTTAAATCTATTCATATTCACGTTCTTCATATGATATGTTATAATATAATAACTTTCCCTTTCAGTGCTTATTATATGATTTTGCTAGTCCAGTTCAGTAAACTTCATGCACTCCATCGATCATTTATAATAATAAACGGAGGTTGAGTACGCATTTCATTTCATTGTGTCTGTGTATGTAGAAAGTTGAATTGATTCGATCCAAAATCTGTGGCTATTATTTGCTATAATAAGAACAGCCAGAAGCTACGCATTATGCACAGCGATGATTATATATGCATATTTATTTGTTATACTTTTAACACGATTGAATCCTGTTTAATAAACAAACTGATCAGAAAAATTTCATGTGTCCTACTCTTAACCTGGAGCTAATACATAAATTAATAATTTGCCCTTCCCAGAGTTATAGAACTGCCCTTAAACCTTCGCAAGAGACCTATTACCATTTTAATACATGTTGCTCCATACAGATTACTGATGTTCATTTTCTGAATCATAATTTGAATGAAGGCAGAGGGATTTGCTTTTTCCATCCAAGGCATTATATGAAAATTTTAGACACTGATAAGCTATAAGCTTCGGAACAGTGTTAGATCTAGACTAGACGTTAGTATGATGAGATTCATTCCATTCCTATCTGTAGTAGTCGTCAAATCTTATTAAAATATCCATATATAGACTAGTAAAGTAGAGTCGAAAGTCTTAGTCTACTATTTGAGTTTTGACATCTAAATAAGAAAATTTCAAAACATAAATTAGAAGTGAAAGGAAAAGCTTTCTTTGTGAGATGGGAAAAAAGTATTGTATAAATAAATATACATATAGAAAAGTATAGGTTACATCAAACTAATAATATGGAAAAAAGGAAGAATGAAAGAAAGATGGAAAATAGGCATGAGATGGCATGATGTTGTAATCCGATTATAGAAAAATGAAGTAAAAAGAAAGCTGGAAGCATTATTTAGTTAGTTAAGTATAATATGTCAATAGTACAACAGCGTCAATAAGACCTAAAAAGTCAAAACTCAAATGAAATATTTTTCTCACTGTTGACTATATTCTGTATTTCTGTTCACCTTTGTGGGATTACCGTAGATAAGGAAGGAAAAGGAAACGAGTTATCACCGCTACTGCTCGCTTTTTTAGAAATTGGCTATATTTTTTAAATTTACTTGTTTTTTTTAGAAAAAACCTACCTACCTAAGGGAAGTCTTAACCTAAATTTATTAATATATACATAGTTTGTAGTTGGAAATTCAGGTTGTAAATTAGCATGAGTGTTGTAGAAAGTAAAGTTAAAGTTACACCTTTTGATTCTGTCTAAAATTTCGTTAAAGAATTTACTATACAAATACATACAATAGAATAGAATATAAAAATGTGCTTTCTACTATTCTACTTGAGTAATAGTAATATAGAAGTCCAATTTTTCTCCGTTGTTCCATAAGGGAATTCCATTCTTGTCAAATAAATTTAATAAGAGACAATCTAATACGGTGAATTGAATCTATTCTTGGAACAAGAGTTTACAAATGGAAGGAAGTTTTTGAAGAAAGACAAGGCATTAGGATTGCATTGCTTTAGCAAATACAGTCTGGTGCAGTCTGGCAGATTTATCGTACGATAGATCTAAGAGAGCTTCAGATAGTTTTACCGTACAATAAATTTATCGGAGCCTCAGATAAATCTATCTGAGGCATGCTCGTAGTTGTGATTTTTAGTATAGGGCACTAATTAATTTTCCATGTTGGAAAAATTTTGCCTAGAACTTGTATGAAAATTTATAAGACAATTTAGGGCATGAAGCAGCGAAATAAGAGATTCTAGGAAAAATATTGCATCTATGGGTCTAAATTTTCCTGATTTTTAAGGGTTTCTCCCAATTAAAAGTTAATGCTACAAACTTTCGAGTTTTTTAAATGCCCACGGTAACTTTTTAGAAAATTAATTTTTCTAAATCCTGGTGCTCGAAATTTTTCGAAACACCTGAAAAAAAGTTTGTGCTGATATAATTGAAGTCAAAATTTTGAAAAAATGCGAAAACCTCAGGTAAATCTATCGGAGGTTCAGATAGATCTATCGCACCTCAGATAGATCTATCTGAGGCTCAGGTAAATCTATCTGAGGTTCAGATAATTCTAACGTACGGTAGATCTATAGTACCAAGTACGATAGATCTATCGTACGATAAATCTGCCAGACTGCACCAGACTGAAATAAGACTGAAATAGGAAAGCTATAGCTGTTGGCTTGGCTTCTTCTTCCTTTTTCCTCTATCCAATACAACATACTTACTTATACTCCTGTTTTTGTTAACTGTCTTTATTTTCTCCCAAGAGAAAGAAAGAGAAAGTGAAATCGAAGAGCAGGAAAAGGAAGGACGTACTATGTACTATCAACTATGGAAAAAGAGAGAGTAGTCTAAGAATTAAACTGTCTAGAACAATGAAAGGTTGGAAGTAGAAATTCGAAATGCTAGTTCGTAAAGTAATGTATTTGTAAAAAGTAAGCAAGCAAGGTCTCTGTTTTCTAGTGTTACATCAAATACCAGAACCCGATCGCAATCACTTGTTACACAGAATCTGATGAAATAGAATTATTCAACTGAAAGAGAATAAATTAATCATACGTACAACATCCTGCTGTAAAACTTATATGAACAAAGACATTGAATTTGATTCATTTAGAACTTTCTTAAGTGCAACAATTTCAAATTTGGAAGTTTATTAGGTTAAAATCTCAACAAATAAAACATATAATAGAATTATAAAATATTCATTGAATTTCTTAAATTTCAAATTTACATATTCGGTATGACATGTGTAATTCAAAATAATAATGTGAATTGATTTTTCAAACTTTAGGAAGACCAGCAGTAATTCCACCTTCAATTCCACACTCATTTTTACCCCGAAGAATTTTAAAGAATCCACCATCACCCCAATCATAGTTCCATGAATTGGCAACTAACCAATATGGAACCCCATTCTCTTCACCCCATCCCATTAATTTAACTGCATGACCACCAAGGAAGCTCCCCGAAACATGATGATAAACTCCTAAATACATAAAATGATAAGTCCATTTTTTTTCCACACCAAGTAATCCTTTATTGGACAAATTATCTTTTAAAATACTAACCTGACTTGTATGATATGAAATCATCATAAACATGTAAGGTTGCTTCAACTGGTCCATTTTTCATAAGTTCCACTTGAATTTGTTCAACATTTCTTGAAAGACTATAAACTTCTTTCCCATAGTGTAAATCATCCGTGTATGAAACATTATAAGAAGCTTCACATTTTTTAACGCATTTGGGTGTTGAGCCTTCAGTACAATTTGGTCTTGGACCGGAAACATGATGTTCACATTCTGGAATCTCGTAGGGTTGGCATCCCTATATTAAAAGTTGAACATTTTTTTTACGTTGAACTTGGCGTTGGATATGGCTTGGTTCATTCGATTGTGATTTGATTTTACCTGATTTGAACCATAAGGACCACCACTAACAATGCCTTTCCTTTGCCAATATCTCCAAGCAGAAGAAGGAAATCCGCCATTACACCCTAAATAAACGTATATAATCAAGCAAATTAAAACAAAAATGCTGAATTGACATTAATCATTTGTTTTGAACTTTCTTACCAAAACCACAGAGAGAAAGTATTCCACAACATGATACTAAGTTTTCAGATGAAAAACGAAATTTTTGGGTTCCTTTACTTGCAATACAATAACGATCAGTCATAGCCTAGGTAGTATATAAGAAATAAGATTCTGATTGAATTTAATTAAGACACCTCACATATATTAAAACTGAGTATAAACATTAACAAGATATATTTCTATTATTGCTTTCTATTTTATTTACTCATACGTACCTCTGTAGCTGCAAAAGCCCAACAACTGCCACATCCACCCTGATCTCTAATTTCTTTTAATGATGGGCAATTTGTCCATTTTTCACGAGGATCAAATTCTTTAGGGACAATTAGCCCTTTTATTTTATGTTGTTTACGTTCAGGGAGTCTCATATAACTTGGCTCATCAAATGTTCCCATTAGATTTTTAATGTACTTCATGTCTGTGTCTGGATGAAAGTTACGGCCAGCCTGAAACAGAAATTGAAATTGTAAAAGCAAATAAAACTTGAGCGTTAATCAATTTCCTGGTATATCACAAAATTAAGTAATAACTAACCTTCCAAGTTGAAGATTTTGCATTGATTTCGTTAATCCTTTCATCCGATAAAAGATCATGATGTGAGTGTTGGTACTGTTTAGAAAATACACAATTACAAATACTCAATAAAACTACCAATACAAATTTCCAATCCATAATGTATAAAAGTGATTTATGCTGGAGATGCTCTTCCAAAGTCAAAGACTGTCAAAATCTTTATGCTAAGATTTCTGTTTCCAACTACAAGTTTTGTTTGTGTAAAATGTAAAAAAAAATATGCAAAGGGGGTGGAATGATGAAAGTTCAACAGTTCATATATCAAGTTATAAAGGTCTATAGTTCGTATTGTGCATTTAGGTACATAAAAAATTATTGAGATGCGATGCTTCAATTTAAGGTTGTTTGTTAGTATGATAATAATACTGTCAGCAGAAATTGTACTTTAATTGTAGATACGATACAAATTTTTTTTATACAGTAGGCGTTTGGACAAAAAAATATCGCATGGACCAGACATATTCCAAACACACTGGATCTCAAGAGCAGTGTCCTGCCCATATAATTTATGCGTCTTTATCTAATCATGAAATGTCAACAAAAACATAGCATGTACTAAAGGAAAGTCAGAGTCACGAGCAAAGATATCATTCTTTTAATTTCTGTTTACTATCAAACTATTGAAATTGATTCATAGTACCATGATTCGATTTTTAAAAGCTTTTATTAAGGCTTGTATAATATAGTGTAAATGTGATGGTGCATAGTAGAATTCCAGATAAGTAGTCTAAAAATAGCAAGAAAACAATGATTCTGGTATCTCTGGAAGGCGAGAAATATTTTTCAAATCAAATTCTAATAGTCTACTAGTCTGCTACTCTACTTTATTTAAATGTTAACAATGCAAATGTAATTTGTTGTAAAACGACATCTAAGCGAAGTATGAACCCATATTGAAATTCGATAATCTTGGATATTAATATTGGAATTTAAAAAAAAATAATCTATTTTAATCAGTTCCAATAATTAATTATTTTCTTCCACATGTTAAAGGTCAAGAACTTATAAATATTAATTCTTAAAAGTTATCAATACAAAAGTTGTTCCTTGTAAAATAAAATGCAATAATGCTAGCACAGTTGATCGTTTAATTGCAAAGTATGAGCCCATATTGGAATTAATATTACGAATGGACTTTAATTCCTGAAACAAAACTTTCCTTTTGAATACCGGAAGTGTTGAAATGAACAATTTGAATTTTCTTTTCAAATCCATAGATCCTAGGTATAAGTTTGACATAAGATTCATAAGACAAACTAAGAGATTAATAGTTATAATCAGACAAAGAAATAAAAACAGGATTGTAAAATGGTCTAACTGATCCCTTACGATGATGATACAATATATGGGAACAATTGTAAAAAATATTATCATAATAGTTAACCCAGGTATAAGTAAGGGATCATAAATCTGGTTAGCTATGTTATTCAGAAGATAAAGACTTTTGTAATTATGAAGAACATTTTTCAAATCAAAAGATGGATTACTGTCATGATCATGAAGGAGTTCATTGGTTTTCTTTATCCAAGAACCACTCACAAATAAAATCACAATTACAGTAAGAATCATTGAGGTTCCATTTATTAGAAATCCTACGAGTGTTACCATTTTAGGAATATAATATGCAATGTAGGAAACAATACAAATAGGAGTCGGCATATCCAATATAATTTGGGTTGTAATGGACGGAGTAATTAAAACTAAAACAGTAGCTCCAATGTAGCCCATAAGAAAACTTGAGTTCATAATTACAAGTAACAATTTTTTCTCTTTTGATTGTCTATTGTCAATTGTTTGGGTTGCTAAAAATTTAAAGCAAGTTAAAACCATCATGTTATCAAGTTTGGATTTTGTTTGATTTACCGTAAAATGTATGAAAATATCCCAAATTGTTCACAGCTACAACAAATTCTTCGGCATGACTCCATATTGTTTTATGGTAAAGTGGTGAGGTTAAATTGCATAAAAATTGTGCTCCATACATACATAGTGCATGAATTTCAAAGCGTGTAAAAAAGTTTTTAAATTGAAAAATGTTATCAATTAAATTTAATAAAATAAAGAAATAAAATGAATATATCCAAATAAATAATAATTTAGATTTTGTGGAAAGTTTTAATTCCTGCTGCTTTCCATTTATTGAATATGAATTAAAATTATAAGGTAAAACCTTAGATTTAACATACAGCTTGAGTACGCTTATCAAATATTCGAATTCGTCACTCACTTTAAACATGATGATGACTCCAATGAAGTTTTTCCTAAACTGGTCAGCAAAAGACGAACAATACAACGGCTACTAAAAGCAAGAGCATTTTATAACCAACGATTAATATAAGAATAGTGGATTAACCCTGCCAAATCTGTATTTGCACAATTTACGTAATTGAATCAAATGCACATTTATTTGACAAGTCCTCTCAATAAGCATTGATATTGAGTTATTGTGCAATATTACAAATTAGGATTTTATTTAATTCTCAAAATCAAAGAACGATGTCAAACATCGACTATGTAAACTCAAAAAAATTAGTTTACCATTTGCTTAACCTTGGACATTATCTTTCTCAAACCAGAATTAAGTAACCATTAAGCAATTGCAATACCATTTTAAAATCCAAAAAGACCTCAATAAAAAAGTCAAGTTGAACTTAATCTGCTCTGATTATCGAATCAGGAGAAAGACTATTATTAATTCTTAAATGTTATCAGTACAAATGTAGTTCCTTGTAAAATAAAATGTAATAGTGCCAGCACAGTTGATCGTTTAATTGCAAAGTATGAGCCCAGTTTGCAATTAATATTTCGTAGGGACTTGAATTCCTAGGAAAAAACCTTCCTTTTGGATACAGGAAACATTGCAATTATTGCTTTGAATTTTCTTTTTAAATTCATAGATCCTACATACAAGTTGGACATAAGATTCATAAGACAAACCAATAGATTAATAACCATAAATAGAACAAGAAGTAAAAACAGAATTGTAAATTGGTCCAATTGATCCCTTAGTATGACAAGACAATACATGGAAAGAATTACAAAGAATGTCATCATAATAGTTAACCCTGGAACAAGAACCGGATCATAAATCTGGTTAACTATGGTATTCAAAAGATAAAGACTTTTGTAATTGTGAAAGTAAATGTTCAAATCAAATGATGAGTTTCTTCCATGAAGGATTTCAGAAGTTTTCTTAATCCATGAACTCCTTACAAATAAAATTACAATTGCAGTAAGAATCATTGACGTTCCATCAATTATAAACCCTATGAGTGTCACCATTTTTGGAAAATAATATACAGTGCATAAAACGAAAAAAACAGGAGCAGGCAAATCTGATATAGTTTGGATGATAATGGAAGGAGTAATTAAAACTAAAACATTAATTCCAACGTAGCCCATAAGAAAACTCAAGTTCGTAATGACGAGTAACGATTTTTTCCGTTTTGATTGCTTGATGTCGATTTCTTGGGCTGTCAAAATTCTATTGTAATTTAAATTTTTCTCTTAAAAAGGTTTAGATTTACTTTCAATTACCGTAAAACTTATGAAAATAGTCCATATTGTTCAGAGCTACAACAAATTCTTCTGCATGACTCCATGTTGCTTTATGGTAAAGCGTTGAAGTAAAATTACATAAAAAGTGTATTCCATACATGCAAAGTGTATGAATTTGAAAGCGTGTAAGAAAATGTTTAGTTTCAATACTATTATCAATTACATTAAATAAATTAAACACGTAAAATGAATATATCCAAACTATTAGTACTTTAGATTTTATGGAAAGTTTTATTTGCTGCTGATTTCCTATTATTGAATTAAACTTATAAGGTAATATATTAAATTTAACATACAGTTTAAGTATGTTAAATAAGTACTCGACTTCGTCTTTGCCTTTAAACATGATCCTCACGAAATTTTTGCTAAAGCTAAACTAATGCGTAAAAAATGTATAGCCAGACAAAAGTTTAATTTTTAAATGATTTCTTATGACGGCTACTAAATCAAGTGTATGTATATGCCACAATATGTAAATGAGAACAGTAAGAAACTCATTCGTTCTACCAGATCTATATTTGCACAGTTTAATTGGATCAAATAAACTCTAATAAAAGAAATAAACAAATAGCACCAATAAATGGTAAGGTCAACATGAAGATTAAAGTATTCCGAGAACCAAGTAGAAAAATGCAAATATGCAGAAATAATGGATTCAATGAATTCCTAATCGATAAATAAGTCGCTAAATTAATCAAGACTCATGTCCGATATATTCGAAATGGAAAATCATCGTCCAATATTTTATATAAGAACAAGAAGCTTATCTACCCGAAAATTCAATTAAAACCAACCTTGCTTTAATAATGCCCACGAATTTCTTCAATTCTATTCTGTATTTTAAAAAGCACCAATAAATTTCTTGCTAAATTTCAGTTTTCGAACATTCAAGTCAAAGCGAAATATTCAGAAAATACGTCAAGGAGTGGAGATACCATTATTATTAGTGTAAATAATAATGGTATTGAGCTGATGAAAGGAACGCTGAATGGGCACATCAAAAAATCGAACTTTAGTTCGTCTGCTCCATAAACTTTGCTTTTTGCACGCTGAATTTAATTTCCATGTACCTAAGAAGAGCTAAATTGAATAATGCAATACATACATATAAGAGAAATAATTTAATCACTGGAAGAGGGAAGACCTTTTAACACTAAACGATTGTCTTTTTCACTTTCAATAAACTTTTTAGCCAAAGCTTTTTCCAACTTGAGCTTGATTTTAACACAAGCCTTTCTCTTTACCAAGTAATATAATTTTCCTTGAAAAAGAAAGCAAGTGGTATGAAAAAACTATTATACTACCCTATATAGCTCTAAAAAGCAGTCTAAGAGAAAGTTTCAAAGTCTCGAAAAACTACATAAGCATAGGAATAGGATGTTGAGTACTTTTGGATCAATTCATGAATCATACAGTTATAATTGTCAAAAACTTTGAAATTTAATACCAGGAGGGGCGGTTGTGGACAGGGAGTTTAGTTTAGTTTTATTACTTTGCGTATTATGTGATTATTTGCAGTCTCAAGAACTTGCAAACAATGATTCAATTTCAAAGATTTTCTTTCTTTCTATTTCTAACTTTGATGAATAAATTCACAACTATCGTTAGGATTAGATATTAGTGTAGGTTACGAGTGGGACAAACTGGGTTATAGTCGTAACTTTACCACCAAAAAATATGTTGGTACACACAATCTTGAAATTTGTCGTAAAAATGTAAGAATTATATATTACATTGTAAAGTTTAATAATTTAAGGATACTGGAACTGGAGGATAGGGAAAACGAAAAGGGATGAAACAGGAGGACAAAGTTTCTTTATTCTTTAGAAGAACTAAAAAAAATAATGAGAAACACTGCAGGATACGTACGAAAAAAGTAAGTTTTATGCGTGGTTACATACAGAAAGTTTATGTGAATTATTTTAAGTATGTAGGATCGGTCGGAGAAAATCTTATACGCATAAGAATAAGTAGGAACAGAAAGTCCCATACGGAATATTACATTCTTCTTTGCCACTGCCTACCTCTGCCTGGCGGAGAGGGAATGTTTATGAGCTTGTTTCTTAAATTTTTGTCAACCTTTAATATTCCAAACATACCACTACACTCCACAACGACAGTGTTTCATAGGCTTAATTTTTTTCAAAAAATGAACTGAATTTTATTTTTTGTATTTATGATTTGGATTTAAAGAATGGTACTAAACTTATAACAATCGGAACAAACGTATAAAAAAACAAAAATTGGTAGAATAGAAAGAAAAGTTTTAAAAAATATTCAAAGACTTTCTCTTTACTAACTAGCTAACTATACATATACTGTACTACAACTTTGTATGGTTGAATGGATAGTTCATTTTGACTAGAATTGACAATCTGTGTATATTATAATAATAATAATAATGCATTGCATATAAAAAATTTCTTAACTTTAAGCAAAAATCTAAAAAATATGCGGATTTCTATTGTTGTTGCTTTTTTTTACATAAATGAATTTTAACAATAGAAAAGTTTATAATTTTGTATTAAGAATATAAAAAAAATCTTAGACTTTAGTTTAGTTTTTAGACGCTTTCACGAACGAATGTATAAATTATAGATCTCATATCTACGTTACAAATTTTAATGGTGCGATCGATGATTAACAAACTAACTTTCATTATTTTCATTTACTAAATTTTTCTTTGAGAGGCACTCACTATACATCAATAGTTATAAACAAATTTTTTTTGCACTTTTGTTGTTTCTACAGACAGACAATACGAGAGAAAATGAAGTATTCTCTTGGATTCAAATTTCATCAATGATGAAAAACAACAAAAAAAACTTGTGCACGTTTTCATAGTATGACAATTTACAAAATTGATAATACGAAAATTGCAAGTTTAGCATTTGTCTTGTCTTGTCATTTTCTCTCTCTCTCTCTCAATTGGGATTGTTAAGAAGAAAAAAGTTTACTTTTTGAGATCTTCAGTTTTTTTCTCTTTGGTATTTTCAGCA
This sequence comes from Xenylla mediterranea, assembly GCA_034700645.1. Lineage (NCBI taxonomy): Eukaryota > Metazoa > Arthropoda > Collembola > Poduromorpha > Hypogastruridae > Xenylla > Xenylla mediterranea. Next base: position 20,491 of record JAQGCY010000065.1, on the reverse strand, counting down.
GAACCATTGGTTCCTGTTGTACTACTTCCTACTACAACTTTTTTATTATTTGTTCCACCGTCTTGACGAAGATATTTAAGTCTTTCTTTTTCTTGGGCATTATCAGCAGCTTCACATTCATATGAAGATAGGCAAAGGGCTACAAAATAAAACAATGAAAGAAAAATTGTATTATAAAAGTTTATGTTCTTTTGTTTGATTTTTAGTTTTGTATTTATAGTATACCATTTTCACTGAATATTGGAACAGTTTGTAAAGAATTGAGTACTGCTTGTACTTTTGGGAATGGACAAGTAATTTGCTGCCAGGCCATAACTTCAGTCACCTGTTTGGCTAATTGCCAAAATTTGTCAAAATTTATATGACCATTTGGTAACCTAGAAATAAATTATGAACATTAAATCTCAGATCTCAAACACTGGATTTTATCCATTATCGTTATTACAACTATACTTACTTTGAAGCACATCCTTCATTTAAAAAATACAAATCTTTGACTAAAAGTGAGAAAAATGGAATAACAATCCGTTGTCTCTCATCCGTTGCACCAGCCGATCTCCAAACTGCTGCCTAAATTTACAAAGTAGAACAAAAACATATTCCATTATAAACATAAACCTGTGTTCCTCCCTTAGATTCAATGAAATTGAACTATTTATCACTAAACTAAAGTTTTTAGACAAAAGCGTTTTCCTAAAAAGTGAAAAAAAAACTTCAAGTCATAGTCATCTAGTCTTATAATAGTCAAACAAGAGTTTTTTATTACTTTCACTCCATCTCCAACAATAGAAAAGTCTCTAAATAAGTTGGTCAATGAAGAAAATAGAAAAGGAAAAGTTTTTTGGAGATGGAGAATATTGTTGTTGATAGTTGAGTAGTGGAAAATATAAATAGAATAGAAGAATAAAAGCTAAACAACTAAACAACTTTTGACTCAACTTGTGATTAGCTAGCTTCTAAACTAAACTCATCGTGAAATGAAAAAAAAAGATCGTAAAAGAAGCAAAGAAGAAGAGTGAGTGAAGAAAAAACAACAACACAATGTAAGGAGAAGAATAGAAAAGAATAGCTTTGGAGAAAATACTCTCTGTAGTACGTTTAGTGTGTGTAAATGCATCTTTGAATTTGGTGAAAGTTGACAAAAGGAAGCCAAAGTCAAGAAGTAAAATCACAATGGAAAAAGGAAAGCATTTTATGCGATACACAAACTACGACTACACTAGGACACAGATGAGGCGTTCCAAGTTTCATTCAACTAGAAAACTTAATCTACAAATCTATTTAGTAAAAACAAAAAGTCCAAGTCCAGGTAATTGTTGGGGACAAAACAAAATAGTTTTATGTTATCTAGTTGTTGTTGTATTCTATTGTGTTTTTGATAAGAAGAAATAAAGTTTTTTAGGGTCCATAGAAAGAAAGAATTTCTTAACTTTTCCTTCTACGATTTTAGGTTTTCTTAACATTAGTTTAAGCGGAAAAACTTAATTAAAACGAACTTTCAAGTTAGTTCCTTTTTCCTATTAATTTATTTACCTTTAAGGTTGACCTATAAGAAGTGAAATTTGAAGATGGATCCATTTGATGCTCAAGAATTGATAATTGTGCACTTGAAACTTTGGCCCACTAACAAGTAAAAAAAAATATAATTAATTTCGTTGTTCAAATCAAAGTTGAGTGTTTTTGTTTTTCTTTCTTACTGTTTTCTTGAGCCTTGCAACAGGAGACATATTGAGACCAGCTATAATTGCCATGAGTGAATTAAAATTTCCTATATTAAAACATTCCCTAGCTGCTTCAATCCAATATTCAATTACACGAATTCGAGATTTTTTCTTTGGCATCTAAACAAACGTAAACACGCACATATAAAATATACGCAAATACTCTTGTACTTCAGTTTGTCACTTACTTTACAAATTTCCGTTGCAACATAATAACTCAGTCGATTAAACCATTGAACATAAGATTCTAAATTACGAGTTTTCTTCATATCTTTGTACTTAGTCTCAACTTGTGTATTATCCTTTGCAAATGCTTGAACAAATTCTTCTGGTCCAATATGTGAAAGTCTTTCAAGTTCAATATGAGTTAATTGTTGGGAGAGCATTGTTGGATTTGGGCAAATTGTTAAGATAGATGGCTGTGTCAAATAAAAAAAAATACAGAAAAGTAAATATCAAATTCAAATAGTACATTGTTTAATAATAATCCCTTCCTCTTTGAATTTACGCCATCAGATTACATGCATAGAAATGAAAGAAATCTTTTCAAGAATATTAAATTTACTTTTTTCTTTGCCTTAGTCTAAACCCAGCCTAAGCTAAGGTTAAGTTTTATAAGGTTACCGACGAAGAGCAAGAAACTTTATCTTTCCTCAGGTAGGTAGGTAGGTAGAAATAAATAAAATAAAAAAGTTGTACATATATTTTATTACTGTAGTAGTTCTTTCTTTACTTACGGCAGTCAGAGGTTCAGCCAGAGCAGCTTCTGTATTTATTCTATGGAGAAAGTCTTCATATCGCTCTAAGGCAGTAAGACGAGCTAGTAAAGTTGTTAGAAGCTGAGAAACATCTTTACGAATCTAAAAAATATTAAGAAAAATAAAATAAAATATGATTACATTAAATAAATGGAAAAACGAGGAACCTAACAAACTCCCACTAACGTTAATATATTTTGCGTCTAGTCTAATCTTATTTATTTACTTACCAATGGATCCACTGATACACATTTCTGTGTAATTGTACGTACATGTGCCATCATTCTCTCATCACGAAAATCATATGGAAATAATTCAGCCCATTCACCAAGAAGTTGTACAACATGGGAAATGATTTTAGTTTCTCGGGCTGTATGCTAAAATGTAACAAAATACATATTCAAATAAAACAAATTATAAATCCAGTTTGTTGAGTCAAAAAATTTCTCATTAATTTAAAGTTCAATTCTATACATTACTAAAGTAGCTAGCTCTATGGCTATGGTATGGTATTTCTCTAATTTTGCTTTACTGATGAAAAGAAAGTTAAACAAGAGAAAAAGTTCATTTTTCACTTGGATTGGCACAAAAGTAATTGACTCAACACATATAGACATAGAGAATGAATGAATAGATAGATACCAAGATACCCCACAAAAAATTGTGTAAATAAAACATAGTACACCTACGTAGCATCTCCATGTGCAAATATGTTACACAATCCGTTACACAGTCTGTTTTTAACTTTCTCTAGATCACTTTTACTTAATGTGTGATTAATTACATGACTGGATATTTCATTTTTGTTTTGTAAATGTGTGAATTTAATTTCAAGTGATTATGAATTGTACTCTAAACTATTCCATTCTGTTCACACAGTTTTGAAACAATAGAGACTCTGATTAATTGAAGATTTTATAATTAATCATCTCTCCACTCACACATACTATACGTACATATGTGTATTGTGTGGAAAAGAAAAGAACAGAATATAATAATACATCAGTTTAGTACTTACAAATTTTGTGGAATGTTGGGATGTAGCTACAGCTAGACGAAATACTCTGCCAAGTAATTCATGTGGTCGAATATAAAGTCTTGATGAAAGGAGAAATGCAAATATATAAGCTCGATTAGGATAATAGGTTTGGGATGGAACTAAATGTTGTATAAGGGCATCAAGGGTACCCGCAACTAAGTTCGTATCTTGATATACTAATGCCTAGTCAAAAGGAAACAAAACAATAGAATAATATTTAACTACATCCAACAGAAAATTCTTGATTATGCATGTTGAATTGTGATCTCAGAAAGGAACTCAGTACTTACATTATCCCAATCATTTCTAGGATTCGTGCTTAAGGAGGTAGAGGCATAAGTTCCATTTAATGAGGAATGATTCACATCTTCCGTAGAAGTTGTAGAAGAGGTAGAGGAAGTTGAGGAGCAGGTTGATGATATGGAGCTTGAACCATTACGATGATGATGATGGTGGTGGTGGTTGTGACTTTCACCATTTGGAATGGATCCATTCCCAATGATTTGAGTTTGAGGAAGAGTCTGTATGTAGAAAGAAGCACAAAAAGCAAAAAAGGACATGAATTAATGACTTTCTTTGACGACTTTCATATATGAAAGTATCTTTTTTCCTTGAGTACATTGAGTAAGAATCCCCATTATTTTTCAACAGCGATGCGATCATGGAAGAAAACCTCATACGTAGCACAACATACTAGACAGACATACAGGCTAAAACATTACTTAACTTTTACACAATGTCATTCATGGTTCGTTTCGTTTCGTTTTCTCTCTGTTGAGCTCGCTTAAGCTTTCAAGTGAATTGTCAAAATGAAAATTTTTACGAAAGAATAAAGCTATGAAAAATTATACGTCCTATAATATGACAAGGTACCAATTTTATGGATGAAAGAATCTAGGAGTAAAATCTTAGCAATTTTCATTTACAAACTAATAAGTGTTATTACCGGAAATATCTTTTGGAGTTTCAATGAAATATAATACACTGCCATTATTGTATTGTAGCTGCTCTAATTAGTCGAGGAATTGTTCGGAATCACACACAAGAATTACACATGCACAAACAAACTGGGGAAAAAATACCTCAAATATTAGACACAATAAAGATTGTCACTCTACAGTTTCCAAAAGACTAAAGTTATATAATACTTGATAATTTTTTTCTGCAAAAGTTACTGAATATGTAAAAAGAAAAGTTAAGTCGTCTGTCTGTAGAGTCGACGCTTCAGGGGAATGTTAATGTTCAAGTCCTCCTTGTTCCATGGTTTAGGTAGGTTGTAGGTACCAAATCAACCGAGTACATCTTACACAGGGCATAGGTGATTTTTTTACACCCAGACATCACATCACTCACGTAATTCGAGTGGGTATTAATAGTGCATATTTTACTTTCTAAACAATGCCTTTTTGTAAAACATTCATTCATGTCTACGTTACGTACTTTAAAAAAACTGAAGGGGAATCAGATATGAAATCAAGGTGACTCATTCATGTCATTTTCATTAATAGACTTTTTTTGTGTATGGACTTTGACTTGAGGACTTACCTTTCTCTGATGATTCACTGGATCGGGTGAGGGTGAATTTGCTACTGTTCCAAATATACTTGGCTATAAGAAAAACACAAAAAACAACAACGGAATTATAGACCAATTATTTTAATTAAATGAAGATGATAATTATGTTTATATGTGAAACTTTAAGCCCTGAAACACAAAACTTTTATTGACAGGAATACTAGTGAGATTAATTAACAACTTTTAGAATGAAACTGATACCAGGAATTGTGTTTGTGTTTCTGTATGCATCAGCAGAAAAACAAAAGAAAACTAATGGTTTGTACTGACAAGCAATAAATTAGCTCAAGGGAAAATGGATTAAAATGTTACAGATTTTGGAGATTGGAACATTGGAAACTGTTTGCAATTGCAAGACATCTACTGAAGGCTAGAGAAAGTTTGAGTTTGACTTTCACTTGGAAAGTAACTTTCTCCAGCACTTGGGGGCGTTCGTGTGGATGTTTGGATTTCGATGATAGCTTTCACCATCCAAATTCACTCAAGCAAGCTCAACAGAGATCTTCAAAATCGACACTAATGCATAATCCATTCGATTCTGGAAAAAAGTGTTGCCTGCCTGCCCGCCAGTCATTGCCATTAGTCAATCAATACATCATCATTTCCAACTTTAATGCAGGAAAAGGAATACATACATACACGGTTACAAATACAAATTATTGAGCTTTTTCCAGTACATCTATGTAGTTGTAATACTAATGTAAAGCTTTGGATTGGAAATGGATTTCCCATTATGCATAATTGCATTTCCATTCCTATAAAACTGAACATAAATCTATTTTATTTCAATGTCAGTGAGTGATTGATTGCGCAATGATGGGATAAAAAGGAATGAAAATTTCACCATTATAAATACTTATCCATTCGCTACAGAACAGAATCTTTAAGTGCAAAAAAAAGCAATTGAGTTATCCATCTATCTGCTACATATATTTGTAATATCTTTTACTTTTTGCTACTAGTAGAATAAGAATGATGTTTGAAGCAGGAAATGCATTTATCAGTTCCAAATACCACTGAGTTCTACTCTACTGTAGTAAATGCAATGCAATGTACATAGAAAGTTAAAGTGATATGGTTTCATTTCATTTCACAGGCAGACATTCATGTTTACTTAAACCTTAGTATTAAAGAAAATGTAGAAAAATGCGTCAAGAGCCTGTATCAGTAGGGGGTTAAATCATTTTCTCTGTGAAAACCTGTGATGAAAACCCATCTTGCTTAACTTGTCTAAATTTGAAGGCTTTAGATATTAATGAGTTAATTTTCAGGTTCTTTGGATTCAGAAAGAGTTTTTTTTTATTTACTTTATGTGTACTATACGATGAGTATATCATCAAGTTACCGCTTGCTGAAAGGATTCTCTACATGTAATTTCTAGGATTCTACGATTCTAGAATATTATTTACACTTAAGCAAATATCTACTGAAATTGAATCCAGAATTGTAGGATCAGCAGGAAACCCCATCAAACGAATTGGAAATTCACATCATCCAAAAACACTGTGGTTTTAAGGTTGAGGCGTAGATTTACTAATTTAAGTTATTATATAAAGTAATATTTGACGTAAGTTTACCTCTACCTGTGCGTACTTTCTCCAAAAATGTAAACATTAACCAGTTATCCAACAAAAACCTCAACCTAGAGCTAAGTTCAATTGAAATGAAATATAAATGGACTTATGTCAAAAACCAAGAGGAAAACTAAACCACCACATGAAAGGCTAATTTCAAATACAAAATAGAAATGAAAACAAAATGAAATTTACTACTTTAATTTCGTGGGCCATAAAAGAAGGTAAACTGCAATAAACTGTTTAACTGTTTAGCTTACTTTAGCTTACAATTCCATTGTCATTGAGAGGAAAAAGTCACTGTGACTGTTATTAAAGTCGTAATATTTTAGCCCTTTTCCTCAATTCTAATCAAAAGCACTATATCTGAAATTCTGATTCCGAATAGTACAGTACAAGTTGATCCTGGCTTTGATAACAGGATGCAATAGTTGATAGTCAACACTTTTATGGAATGGAATGGAATTTAACCCAAAAAAAAATTGAAATCTTTATGTACCAGTATTGTACAATAATTGTTTACTCAAGTCACGATGTTACAGTAAAACTAAAACTAAAAACAAACAGGAAATTAAAGAAATGAAGAGAGAAAGTGTTTTTTCTCTCTCAAACTAAAAACTAAACGAGTGAGAGAAAAGGAAGATGAAAAAAAAAAAATGTCATAGTCATGCATTTTTATTTTACATTTCATTCAACAGAATAAATAGAAAAATAAGTACGTACTAGAAGTAGGTATTTTATTATTGATGAAATGAAAGTAAAGTACTACTTGAAGAAAAACTTAAATTAAACAATACGTATATAAAAAATATAACAACTACTAAAAATAAACAAAAAAGAGTTTTGTTATTTTCAATTTCATTTTAACAACAAAACATAAACAACAAGTAAAAAGTAATAATAAAATAAAGAGCAGGAAAAATTTAGACATCCACAAATAGTACAGATAGTAACATTAAGTACCACTTCAAAAAAAAACTTCAATACTTCAACTTATGTTACTGTTACTTAATACTGCTGCCTGTAACTGTAAGTAATCATAAAAATTATCGTTATAATAACGTATGTAGAAGAAGGTTGTGAGGATGCACTGGACTGGATTTGGTAAAAAGTTCAACCTCGGAAGCCGGAAACCTCAATATTGAAATTGGGCAAAACCTTTTTCAACTTCACATTTGTCTAAAAATATCACAAATTGCTATTGCACATTGCATTATTGAATAGATCAATAGTTCCCAGACAGACCAAAGTTTTGTGGATATTAATTTGCACAAATTTGCTACAAAACTACTATATGGGAATGCGATGTGCGGGCAAATCCAACCATATAACCAAAATTACAAACTTAATTCTCTTTCAAAATCCATTCAAACAAACGGATGTGGATATGTAAAACTAACTGGGAAAAGTAATAAAATCCACACAATCATCATCATTATTTCCTTCCTAAAACTAAAGCATAAGAGGACTTTTTCCTTTTCCGAACTAAACTACTTTGTAAAGCTAAAAGTAAGTAAAGAAAGGAGTAAAGGGTTTGGTGACTATAAATTTTTTTTTTATTAAGTCTGATAAATGGTTTGAAAAGAAACTACTTAAAGAAGCAAGATAATTACTTCGCTCTGTGGAGTACACTATATTAAATACAGACTATAGAAATTCAACACACATTTCTATTTTAAAATTCTGTATAAAACCTCATACTTTTTAAAAGTATTGAACATGAACTCATGGACCGTGGATCCAGTTCCAGATCCTCTGGGTAAAAACCAAACTTAAAATCCCATACACAAACCATTCATTAGAATTATTATGAGCTTTAGTTTTTATAGGAGTGTGAAGCAGTAATCGTAAATCTAATTCATACCAGAGTAAAACTTTACATTAGTATAGCCCTGAGACCATGCGAAGCAGATAAAACCTTAAAAGAGTTTCTGATTCTGGAAAAATCCTAACATTTTCACACGAAAGACTTTCTTCTTCTTTTACTAACCGTAACGCAACCATAGATGAATAAATTTCCGGTAGTTCTAGGGCCGGAATGGTTTCCAAATTTCCAATAGGCTACCACAATCATATTTGCTGGAAATTTTCCAACAAATATCTTGGAATAAGAGTGACAGAAATACAATAGGCATAAAAAAAAATATGCTTCCTTTCAAATAACACTACAAGTCTACAATCCCATTATTATTTTCCATAGATACAATACTTCACCCTTTTGGCCTGGGCTCTTTCTCATAAACCTTGTGACCGACCCTGCCCTACCATTTCATAATACCAGCCATTAGAAAAGAGTTAATGGATTTTAGATAGAATAGAATATTAAAAAGTCTCCTTGTCTAAAGTAAGTCTGGGATTTCTGTTTTGAATGAGAACTCCTGCTAAAGTACAAGATAAAAGCAAGTTTTCAACTTTCATCATCATTCAATTCAGCAGCAGAGACATATACACAAAAACCACCGCAAGTTTAGTTTGAGAGTACTCAAAAGCAAGAAAACCATTATAGGCTCTTAAAACATAATGTGCTTAATGAAGTGTTGTTTTTAAGTAAAAGGCTTAAGACAGTTTAAGTTCTGTTCTACTATTTTAAGCCTAACCTTAAAATAAGTATGATATAGATTAGGTTAGAAAGGTCTTTAAATTTTCGAAAATAATAATAATACGATTACGAATATTACGATTATTAGCTTGGAAATGGAATTTCAAACAAATGTTTCATATGTTACACGTACAGGCACACCATCCAACTCAATATGCAATGAAGCTGGAGGCGTCAGAGAAATTAACGGTTTACTTGTACTTCTATTTCCAATTCCACTTAATGACTCATTTTCATCAGTGTTTCTTGGGCTTAAAATTTCACTATTGCTATTACTATTAGGACTATTAAATCGATTTCTACTCACACTAAATCTTGGTGATGAGGAGAAGAGGGTTGATGAGGAAAGGGTAGGGGATGGAGATGGAGAATTTTTGGAAATTGGTGAGATTCTTTCAGTGGAAACTCCAGAAGAAGATGCAGATGAGTGAGAATAAGCTCCTGGAGACATACGTGGAGATGTAGTAGAAGTTGCAAAGTATTTTGGATTTCTTTGAGATGCAGTTGGAGATGAAGTGGATGTACGAGTACTACTACCATTAATTATAATGCTACTTGTATTTGGAAATGACATTTTCTCTAATTGTTTTCCTAATCCTATAACTTCGGGTTGTTGGTGAGTTGAAGATGTAGCTGTAGCGGCTGCAGCAGCCCCAGCCGTTACTCCAGTCTTTCCAGCCTCTTGCTTCCATAATTCAGTTGTTGTACTTGAGAATTGATTATCTTCTTCTACTTCTTTCATTCTTTCATCAACAAGTTGTCCATTTTTATCTCGAAGCGTAACTAGTTCTGTTGTTTTTGTGGTTGACTTAGTTTGTACTGTTGTTTCTAATTCAACTGGATTCTTAAGAATACCAGCACGGATAAGAATTTCATTTAAAAGTTCACAAGGTGGGACTTGTCCTGATATCAAAGCATTCTTAATCCTTATTCCTTCTTCACCTTGTAATGGGACTGGATATCCATTAACAAGTAGAACTTCTTCAGTTGAAAAACACGTACTTTTTTCACAGTCAATTACTCTTGTACCTTTACCAGCAAGAGACTCAACTTTCTTTTGTGTTTCAATATCATCTATTGTTTCCATTCCTTCCATCATTTTGGATAATGATGAAAAAGTAAAAAGTTTCCAAAATTTTAATTTGACAAATTAAGTTTCCAGCTTGATGAGTGCGTTTGGTTCGATGATTTTTTAAAACTCTATGAATGTAAATTAGATTAAAAATTCATTAGGAACCTGTCATTCATTATCAACTGTTCTTCTACTGTAAAGCCAAGCCAAAGCTAAATTCAAATTTATTTCTATACGATATCTTATCTTCTTATAATTATTTCTTGACTTTTAATTGAATATTCTGATCTGAACTTTAAGTCAATTAATAGAAAAGAAAAGGAAGGGGTTGACTAATTAATGGAATGCAGAAATCCTATGACTATCGCATAACAGTCAGCATAAGCAATGATGCATGCAAAGGCATACCTTATATAATTTTCTTCTTTCAAAGGAAAAGAAAGACAGGGAGACGACTTTTGTTTTGACAATGTGTTTCCGTAATGAGATGTTTTCTTTTCCCCTTTTCGTTTTCTTGGCGTTGTTTGACGTTGGTATATTTTGTCAATTCAATTTTCTCCAATTTATTCTGTACACGATGAATGTCAACAGTATTACAGAACGTCAGTTCCGTGGGATAAAGGTAAAAGTTGAAATGAAATCTGCAATGCTGTCTTGTTCTTCTACTTGTTTTTGATTCAATTCTTATTGACTTTTCATTTGATCAATAATTCATGCATATACAAAGACTTTCTTTCTTTTATTTATAATCCAATATCATCAAATACTGTGGATGGCTGTGTGGTAAGAAGAAGTAAAAGTCCTTTCGTAGTATCCTATCGATTCACTCAAGCATAAAAACCAGACTTTGGTTTGGTTTGGTTCTTTGGTCCGCGTCTGGAGTATTACAAAGGAATTTTTTTTGGAACAGTCAAATCTGCAATTTATTTTCTCTCTGTTCCTTTATAAAAGTTACAGTAGCAACTAGCAAGCAGGTAAATTCTTTCCTTCAGGCTGCCAAAATGTCTTCAACAGGAACAGAATAGACAGAGGTTTCTGTTCTATTTGATTTTCCAAAAGCTATTTAGATAGCTAGCTCAGTTTTTGTAGATTCTTCTTAAAATAATAATCGAAGCTTCCTTCGGTTCGTATTTTTTATTATTATTCCCTTGCTTAGTTTATTTGTAAAAGACGTGATGCATGTATAAAAACCACGAAACGAATCCTTGCTAGAGTAAAATTTAATCCTTTTTCCAAGATCATTCCATTGCATGTAAATGTGAATTTTCCATTTAAGAAGAAATTTTCTTTACTCGAGCTAGTTCAGTTTTACTGTGTGTTGTTAATAATAATAATGTTGATGGACTGGCCTGGTGCTTTTTTTAATGTTTAAGTTTAACTATTGTATATTATAAGTATTTCTTGACGTGAATACTGTTTTTGTCATGGATTCATCTTCATTTAAACACGCACAAAAAATTTCACTGATAGCTCAGCTAATGCTACTATTCAACCCCCTTTATCTTTACGCACGTGTCTAAAACTTTGAGTTCCGTATTAGTATATATAAACTTTTTCGGGATTTTATCAAAAGAGATTTTGGATTTTCCTTTAAGTTGATGTTGAAGTTCCAGGAGGAATAGAAGAATTTTTTTTTTGCTTATTTTATTTTCAACTTCTTCTTCTCTTGAACATAAATGGAGGAATCATAATCATAATAATGGTATTTGGTATAAAGGAAAAGTTGACTTTGACTGAGTTGACTTGGTTATTTCTCGGCAGTGATCCTGATCCGACAATAGTAACTTTCAGTAGCTTATTTCAAGCTCTTCTGGAAACTTTGGAATCTTTTGAGAGAGAGAGAATTCCAGTTCAAAATTTGATTCTTTGATAGATATGTACGTATGCATGCACATAAAGTAACTTTTTGATGATTTGATTTGATTTTAATCCACTCACTTGTATTCTGTCCTGTCTTTTCGCTTTACGTTTTTGTTCTCGTACGTGGATGTGGATGTGGAGCTGGAGACACAGAGATTTGTTCTGGGGATGAATTTTATATTTTTTGATGTTTTGTTAGTCCTTATATTAATAAAAATATGCCAAGGACTTGCACGAGACAGAAAATGAGAGATGAGCGAACACCTCTTCAACAATTACAATAACAATATTGCCCTAAGCAATTCGTAATTTGTATTTTTCTATGGACAATTTACTAATATCTCACATTAGTTAATGACTATTTAGGATAGTTTTTTTTTGTATGGAGCCTTTTAGCTCAATCTCAATGTTACAACAACTTGAAAAGTAGTTGATAATAGGTAATAAGCCCAGGTGTATGTGCGTGAATTTTTTTCGATGTTGTATTGTATTATCCTTTCAACTTGTAAATTATAGTAGTAGAACACTTTTAACAATACATTAGTTTGTAAATTGTAATAGTTATAGTTACTTTTAGACTAAACTTTTTCACCTGGGGTATTGTAATAGTAATAGTATTTTAGACATTGACTATGTGCTCAATAATTTATTTACTTAATATTCACAATACAATAGAAATAGAGGATCAAAAATACTTCCTGTAACAAATATTTTACCATAAATTATGATTGATTCTTTAGAACATCAACATAAACACACTAACACACACACACGCATAAACCAAATTTCACTTTAGCTCTAGGTTCACTAATTTCGTTCTGTTTAATTTCACTCACCAACAGATCATAGAATTCTTAATTCCAAATTTGCAATGCGAATTCACGATGAAACAAATACGACCTAATGAAAATGAATCACTCAACTTGGTTAAGACATAAACAAAGCAAAACTTTGATTAGCGATTTGAGAAATGGACTTCTCTCTCAAAGTCTATTTTTAGAAAGTTGAATCACACGATTTCTTCTTTATATGGAACAATAAAAATTGTAACATTACATTTAGGTAATTGATTCTTTTGTATTTATAGTTTATAGTTTAGTTATAGCTTTAGGACAAGACAAAAATTGTGAATGTAAGTAGAAGGAAAGGAATGAAAATGAAGTATTTCACGAGCACACGATAAACTGTAGTTACGCTTACGCTTACTACACTGCACAGTTAATAATATAATTTCGCAAAGTTATTTTCTCGAAGTCGAATCGCTCGTTCGTTCAGCTCGACGCTTGCTATTGCTTGCGTAAGTGAAATCTAAGTATGTAAGTAAGTTAATCTTGAAGATAGATACACACACAGACGAAAAACGCATATAAAAAAACACTTGTAGATTGAATATGATTATTACAGAATACTTGCTTTGCTTCCAATTTGCAAAAGATATTTTCTGCAAGTATGAAGTAGCTTAGAAGAATAAAGCCAAGTCAGCACTATTATCAAGTCTTTTGAACACAAATCGCATCAGTGAGATTTTTATGATTTCTTCTTTTCTTGAGTATTAAATAAATCATAAGTTTTTATGACACTCATAAAAAAGAGCTAAACTGTAGTAAGAGTATTAAACTTACTGCTGCACTCACTGCTTCACATTTTTTGGCTGTGGCAATTGGCAATGGCTAGCCTATTTTTTCTTATGGAGTTGGAGGATTATAATCTTATATAATAATGGATCAAATCAAGTAATGTAATCTTTAAATTGATGGAATGCAACGTAATTCCAAAGTGAAAAAAATCCCTACAGTTCAATTGCAACTCTAATTCAAATCCAATGATGATGACTCATTCTTGTCTCATTCATCATAAATTTATTAATTGTGTTATTGGATTGGTTCTTTATGTCCATGTACTACACGAATAGTCCAAAGAATTAATAATGATGAGCTGTCAAATTATTACACAGACAAACAAGCTTGTCTATACTTTTCAATTCAATTAAATCAGTGCATATTAGATGGATTTTTTTCTATTTATAATAATGATGGGATGCTTCGCTGCTTCCCTTGGCGTTGGCTTATCTGTTTTTCTTGTTGTTGTTGTCCAATAATAATAATCCAATCCAAAGATGTAATCCGATGCATTAAATTCATAAAAAATTTATTAAACTTCAAATTCCGTATCAAATTTCATGTAGCAAGTAAGTAACTAATGCTTTTTTCTTCTCTTTACTTCACTTGATGTCGAGGCTCGGCTCGAGGAGGAAAAATATTAGATTTCACACTAAAACCTTCAATATATAAAAATGATGAATTGAATTTGAAATAGAAGTATTTTTCTTTTACATTGGCACTCCTAAATCACACTTCAATATTGCTTTTTTTTCTTTCAAAGTCTAAGTTCAGTTTCTTGGGTTTGTTTTTCTTCTTCTTCGAAAAAAAAAATGTAATTTAATCTAGGAAATGCGATGCATGGTTGGCAAGCATGCAATGCAATGCCATGCAACTCAACTATTTTCGATCTACTTGGACCGTGAGGGTCAATTCACTACTATGGCTCGGCACAACTCCTAAGTGTATCAATCATTTATTTATGAAATATGTGCAATGCATCACTAAAATGAAATGCAAGCAGCAATCTTCGGACAAGACTAAGACTTCCTCAAATATTTCAAAATGAGAACAGATTAACAATTCAAGTCAAGGATAACTTTAAAAATCCTAAACATTAACCCAAACTAAAATATTAATTATCACTTAGCTTTACTACGAATTTGGTCAATCCAATCATTCAATCTATATAATTTTAAGGCAGTAGCTCTAATAACAAGTTCACTGTCAGAAAAAAAATGAATAATTGCTATTGTTAACACCATTTGACATTGCCAACACTAACAAGGAACTGCAAATGCAATAAATGTTTTTTAACGATTAAAATGAATTTGCGTCTCTGAATCCCAATCTATTCAATGTATCTATTCTATACAATTTATGTTGTGGTTTGGTTTTTGTGGTATCGTTCCAATTTTTTACATACGTACAAATAAAATTAACAGTTAAGTTTAGTTAGTTGACTTGCTCGCTGACTGACGGACTGACGGACTTGAAAGAGTTGAGTCGACACGAGAAAGACATCATCAGATTTCTTTACTTACAGACCTAAATTACAATTGCCATTGCAATTGCTTAAATGTATTTGGTTTCAGGCAATTACTTTAAACTTTAAGATGATCAAATAAAATAAATTCATGAAATTCATGCAGTTACAAAATAATTTAAAACTCTTATTCGAATCGTGTGGGCTTGCCCAAGCCAAGCTTCGTTTTAAGAATTCTATCTATTTTTCATAAAATTATTATTAAAAAAAACTTCATTTCAAAAATGTGCATTTTTTATATTATAACTTAAACACCCGCTGACAATAGTTTAAGGCAATGAAAAATGTCATATTCATTCTCCATTTCCATTTCCACATAAAAAAATCCTCAAAAATCTATTTAATATTATGTTTTTAAATTGGTTGAAATGGGACTCTCTGGGAAATGGGTTTTTATTATATTATGACACGGATGCTGCATGCATTTGCTAGCTATAATTGTAATTGTATGGACATTTATTATGGTTTGGTTTGGACTCCTTATTCTTATAGGTCTCCAAGTTTTTGGTATTGGTAGACAAAACAAGAAAACTGTGTTTGTATGTGTTTGTTCATAATTTTATGGTTAAACTGATGATGGAGCAATGGTTCAACTTAACTGGTTTTCCAAGTAAAATAAATCCTAAATAATATTAAACCTAGTTATATGTATACGATTACGGACATGGGCATGGCGCCTTGGCTTTGGTTTTCAGTCTTTTTTAACCACACTAAAATTATTCTGTGTCTAATAATTTGTACAAATATGACATTGGACATGATTATGATTTGATTTTGACAGGCAGCAGAGGAAAAATGGACATTGCTATTACTGCCTGTCAGACTCCCTTAACTAATTGCTTCCACTTGTTCAAATCATAAGTAATCACAATCAGAGTTTCAGAGTTTTCAACGCCGCTTCGGCAGTTTTGATTCTATGTCTAAAAATGGATTTTATATCTGTCAGAATCAATGAAATAAATGGTGGATGTTGGTGGTGTATTGCTTTACCAAAACCAAAGGAATTTATATACGTTATGTCTAGAATTTTCCGAAGATATTTTATTATTTAGCAATGCAATGCAATCCCAGGATTCATTCACTCTTCGTCTTGAATCTTCACTGGTGCATTTCATTTCCTCCTTTGGTTTTGGGGTAAGTAAATAAGTAAGTTCAAGTTTACAAGTTTACCTACACTACAAAATCCATTCTCCATGCTTACCTATGCTATGATAGTTTTGTAGGATGAATTCTATAGGGCTTTAAGTTAAGTTTTTAAATTAAAATATGAGCTTGTTGATGAATTAAGCCGACAAGAAGGAAAATTGTATGGATGGAGAGAAGAAATTATGTGGTTTTACCTATTAGACACGGACTAAAATATAAGTACAAAATTTATCTTCTTCAGGAAAATAAAATTATCTCTCTCTCAATTCTTTTTCTACTACTCTTAACTTAAGAGGCTTTCCACACTCCACTTTTTCTATGGGTTTGCTTTTGCATTTGCTATATATGGATGGGATTTTTTTGGGAACGTCAATTAGAGTTAAAGAAATAAAAATAAAATAAATAAAGGTTAGGTAAATATACTCATGCATCATGAAAATTTGTACAGTCTACACTACAGTGTGTGTGTGCATGCATGATTTGTAGATTTGTTGAACTTAAATGGCCTTGAATTATTGTAAATCAAGAGCTGGAAATTACATAAATATTAATAATAATAATCTTATTCTTTCTGGAGTGTGTGTCGAGTGGAAAATTGTTTTTGCACATATACAATGCGATACGAGCTTTAGAACTCTATTATAATAACATATATCACATATTCAAATAGAATGGAATGAAATAAAATTCTTTGGCAAGTTTATTTAACAACATAGTTTTGATTTTTGACAATGAAAATTTATGGATGAGCAAGTTTACACAAATAGAATAGTCCAATTTACTACTACTAGTTCTATTCTAATGTATGTATTTTCCTTTAACTTAACTTAAAATGTCATTCAACTTTTATAAAGGAAACTAACTAGGAGTTTTAGTTAGGAACTTCAACTTTTAGGAATTGTTCACACGATTTCAATAGTTATGAACTTATGATACTTCCTATCGTCAACTGATACCCAATCCTTACTTCATACTTTACAAAAATTTTCATTTTAAAGTTTACTTTATGTAGAACAAGCTGATGACAAATGAGTTTTTTAGTTTTAGTTTTAGTTGTTTTTTTTTTTAAAAAAGAAAGAAAATGTCATGTCAGATTCCACATATGTAAACGATTACGTCGTACGAAGAAAAAATACTTAGTTATGCTTTATGGCTATGGGTGGAAGACAACGACAACGACAAGATGAAGATTCACAGGAAAGAAATGACACTTCAATGTATATGTAAAATCTACACTCTTTTCTAAATAATGTGATAAAAACTTGGAAACATTAGCGTCAGATAGTAAATATGCATTCTTTATGTTTATGATATGATAGAAAGATACAAGTACTAGACAAGAACATTAAGGAAAAGTATTCCAATCCTGAATCCAATATTTCCACTCACTTGTATAATGTTCCTTGTCAATTCGTTTCAGAAGTATATAACTATATAAGTATGCATACACAAAAATAAAGATATACGCAGTTTCTCATTTTGAACTGAAATATTGTATTTGGAATACCCTTTGACCCAAGCTCAATTCATTTATGACTATGCCTGACTTTCACCCTCGAGTGAAAAGCAGTGCAATGCAATGCAATGCAAAGCAAAAACTCAACCAAGGAGACTCAAATAAAGTTTGGAACAAAATGATTAATAGTTGAGGTCTATCACACTCGATGAAATCACTTCAAGTACCACAAATTGGAATTGGATTCGATTAAATTTTACCAAATTAAACTATCTTCAATCTAATTTTCCATAGTCAATGACATAGTGTAATTTCCTCTCTTGAAGAAAACAAATTTTGAAACAAACCCAAGAAACTGCAAAGCAAAACTGTAGACTTTACTTTACTTTATAGACACATTGATTGAGAAGTTTTTCTTGTTGGTGAAGATGTTTCAAAAACAAAACTTACACTTACAGTTACAAAATTCAATAAAAACTGTTAATAGGAAAACATTCAAGTTTATAACACATCACATATCACAAAAAGTTTTCCTTTTTCCTTATCTGTATCTCTACAGACAACTAGACAAGCCGGTGCATGAGGTGATACAAATACAAATACAAAATCAAACGTAATGTTATGTAACTTAACGCAGTAAAAGCACAAGAGTAAAAGTCTTCATCCGGCAATGGCAAAACACTACACTATACTGAAATGAAACTGAACTCAAACTCATCCTCAGTTGAGTTTACGAAATCTCCACAAGCAAAAGCAAATGCAACTTCAAACTCTCCTTTCTTCCACATTACATCCTCCTCCTGCTAAACCTGAAGTTAGTTGGAACTTTGGAAGTATTTGTAACTTCAACTAACGATGTATGTTTTTTCTACCCGGTTTTTAGGGAGAAGATTCACTGATTCAGTCAACTTACGGTTACTTTTCTGAATTCTAGAAGGAAAACTATACTATGCTTTACTTACGCACAATAACAAAACACTCACACATAACCCACGCACATTTTCTTTCCCTATGTAATCTACAACTAGCTCTTACTTTCTGTTTCTGTATCGCATCTTTGACTTCAACTCCAGTCCACAGTCCACACTCTATTTTGTACTATTGAAGCTAAAAACTTCTCTCCCCAAAGAAAAAGACAAAATTCTTTATAAAGTTTATACAGCTTTGGGGTTCGATTCGTTTAGTTTCATTTTATTTTCTTCCTATATTTTTTCCACAGTTAACTCCGAACTGTTAGTTTTTGCCTTTAGAATCAAATACAGAATGATATTCTGTATCGTATCATGGACAGCAAAGTATTTCAGCCTATAATATATAGTTATGGCTAAAGGTTCCTAATTTCAAGATTAATTGCTCAATTTTATCAAGTTGGGACGCAGACGACTCAAGATTGGTAATTTATGTGTCTTTTAGACAGTAACATCTTTACTTGGACTTGGATGGACAAAAAGCAAAAAAAGATCCAGACAGACCCACACGCACTTTTTTGTGTTAATCAAATTAAAATCGAGTAGATTCACTACTGACATGACGATTGAAGGAAGCAGAAGATATTGACCAGTTCGCAGTTACTAACTGCTCCTAAAAAAACAAAGATTCTCGATGGATTTTCTCTCGAGCGTTGAGCATTACTAGCAAGCACATAGCACCCTAACCAAAACGAAAACACTTAAATCCCCAAATGGGGGGAAAAACTAATGTAATGCAATGTTATTTCATTTTCCATTTCCATTATGCAGACTTTTGCAGTTGATATGTAGTTTTTGGTGTGTGTAAGAGGAACATCTGCCAAATTTGTATTGTAGTTTGTTATTTTCTTACATATATGGCAATGGGTTTTATAAGCAGGCTTTTTCTTATGTTTTGTCAATTCAACTGAATCCTTTATTGTACGAAGAAAAACTGTTAAACCCAATGTCATTTAAGGAAAAAGAAACCGTGTACCATGGATGTCTTTTGGGACTTTCCGGTTTCCGTCAAGTTTGTGTCTTTGGTCTTCTTGAAGTTGAACTATAAGGAAGCAACCAACCATTCAGAATTCCTTTAAGTTCAAACTTTTTAATGTTTTATCCAACCAAAAAAGTTAGTTGGAGACAATGCAATATTGTATATACAAATACAATGCAATTTCTACACTCCAAATACTTCTTGGAGTATTTATTGCACTCTGTCAAGTTTCTTTAATAGTCCTTTTTTACAAGGTTTATATTATAAAGTGCGTGGAATGGAGTGGAAGTAAGAAGCACATGGTGTGTGTGTGAGTGTATATGTCAAGATTATTCATTCCCTTATTTATGTGTAATAAGAGTTTTCTATTGTTTTTTTTCGTATGTATGATTCATTCATCGTGAGAAGATGAATATGACTCATCCAAATCTACAAACAAAATCTTATTGTAATTGTAAGATTACGAAACCCCTAAAATCGTAAAATCCTTCCTTTAGGCTTCATTTCAGGTTCACAGTTCAGATTAGGGCTGTAAACGTTCCGTTACGTTCCGTTACCTACATGGTAACGGTAACGTAACGCTTGAAGTGGTAACGGTAA